>JASDQU010508567.1:41026-52579 GCA_032191745.1 Picea mariana | reverse complement strand
AACTTCTCATAGTATTGATTCACATGGCTCACAGTTCTGCATGAATCTCCATCTGAGTGAGGTCTTTCTCCTGCCTCATATTCATCAATCAACGAACTCTCAACTCAACTCATCTCTTCTCCCTTTCCCACCTAGAAATTTGGGATGTCTCCTCTGCCCGCCTGACAGTTTATGAGATCCACTGATTCCTTCTCATTTCCCACCTGGCAATCTACAAGATCTTTGCCAGATCTCTTTCCCTTATGACTGAGGGTTTCAACATGCCTCAACCACCTCTTTAACCTATGTTGCTATCTTTTGTCCAACATCTTCTGAACAGGCCATTTGGTTGTTCTCTTCAAAGGCCATTCGTGCCTCCAGTGTACTTTTGCTCCTGTTGCATCTTGAATGCAAGCTTCTCCATCTATGCTCAGATTTCACTGAGCTCCTTGTCCATCTCCGCTCTGCTCTTCTGCGGGCATACTTCTCCCTGACCGTAGTCATAGCTTCCAACGACCATTTTGTTTCACCTGCAACCCACCTGGCTATTTACCATCTGTTGCACACCTTGTAACAACTTCAACAGAGCATCACACTCTATCCCCTCTGATTACAAAAATCAATTTTGTATCTGCTCTGATACCACTTGGTATCAGACTATCTCCTTGTTCTCCTCCCTCACCTACTACCTATAGGTGAAATCAAGCTCTGATACCACTTGGTATCAGACTATCTCCTTGGTCCTCCCTCACCTACTTGCTACATGCGAAATAAAGCTCTCATACCACTTGGTATCAGACTATCTCCTTGGTCTCCTCCCTCACCTGCTGCCTATAGGAGAAATCAAGCTCTGATACCACTTGGTGTAGGCCCCACCACTCCTTCAGGGCTGCGTGAACTCCCAGTCTAAGATCGTTCGATATCTGAGTCGAAGCGACTCCTTAGATTCCTCCCTAGAATCCGAATCTTCTATCACAGGTCCTTTTCTTTCGTTGGCACAGGTTATGTGGCACCCGCAGAACCTCTCCTTTGATGTGACCACGGGCTATGACCGAGGGCCAACTCCCTTCGCGATCCCGTGCTTCGAGACTTTTGTGAGTTGCTTGCTCATCTTTCCCAATTTCTGAATTGGCGAATGCTCTTCGAGACCAGATCTATGGTCCACGTTCCTCTCGCGATCAACGAGTCCTTCTCTTGGGTATTCTCCCTTCTACTTATCCCAAACTTTGTGGATCTCTAGCACGTTTCCTATGGATCCGATGGTCCAGAATGAAATCATTCTTCGCGACTTTGCGAAGGTCTTTGCTCCCGAAAAATATTTCGAAGCTCTCACTCCTGAACTTCTCGATCTTCTACCACCTATCTCCTCTTCGACGATGGATGATTTCTTCATCTTCGGGACTTCGGCAAGTCCTTGACTCCTTTACACACTTAGCGCAAATTATTTCTTTCAAGACTTAGGCTGTTCTCGAAATTCCTTCTGCACTCCTTGCAAAGTTCTGCACAGACTTCCTTTTGTGACTTTGCTTGGCTTGAAAACCTCCAAGGTTCCTAGTTCCCCTGCATCCTTCAGTGGAATTCTTCTTTCCCTCCTGACAGTCTCTCGCTCTGCCTCCTGAGCTTGTAAAGTGAACTTGCAATCACCTTAGACAGACTCCTTGTACTTGGCTCAGCCCTTTGACGACTTCTCCCATAGCCTTAGGGAAAGGTTTAAGGAATCTCATTTCCTTTGTCGATGCACTTCTTGCAAATCCTTCCTTCACCAGAATGTTCAGTAATTTTAGGACTCTCCAACACCTCCAACCATGTTGCTTCTGTGCACACTCAAACTAACTCGATGCCCTCATGGAAGAGTATTTTAGAGCATTCAGTAACTCTGAATTGTGCTTCTCCCCACATAGTCTGTCTTTCCAAGGAACTTAACCGCCTTGAAATCTCTCCCTGATTCTGTGAATTAATCTGGTATGCCCTCATGATAGTTTCTCTTCTGACTCCATTGAGTTCATACATGCACTTCTTGTGTCGGCTTGCAGAGTTTCTATCGTCTGTCGCGCACTCCTTGCACTTATCCTAGAGAACCAGACTTAACTCAACACACTCTTGGATAGAAAACTATATCTCTATCCCTGTAGACGATTTATAACATTCATCTATAATTCATAAACATGTAAATGACATTCATAACCTAACATCCATTACATAGAAAGTTAAAACATGAAAAACTGTCATTTTCTATTAATGGTGGAATGTCATTTTACAATAGTGGAGTCTGAGCTACAACTGAGTCTCGACTCTTTGTGTTTCTCTCCCTACAACTCGACCTATCCAACCCCCTACTCTTCTTGGCAACAAATACAAGATTTATACAAGAGGGGCTCAATGAGATTCCCTCGCAAGCTAAACTAGTGGTGTCAAATCACCATTCCTAATGCCTATCGAAAGGGAAAATTACAATGATGGAAATATGCTCGAAATCGGATGCAGATCTCTTCTTCCACCAGCCTATTAATAACGACCTTATCTCCAGCTTGTGTGAAAGCACACTTTTTCTCTTCCATCTCTTCTTCATTAAATTCCTGGATCTCGCCTTGGATTCTCGAGAAAAAAATGAGAGGGAAATGCCTCTCCTTCTTGGAATGTGGACCACACATGTTAATTAGCGGACACGTGCTGAGGTGGAGTGATGCTCCTGCATCAAGAAGAAGCCTTCTCAGTAAAGAAACCTAGTGTTTAACACTTAAAAATCTTTGGTTCTCCTGTTTACATTCATGTTCCCAAGGATAAAAGGAAGAAACTAGAACCCTCAGGAAGGAAAGGCTTATTTGTTGGATATAGTGAATCCTCCAAAACCTATAGAGTCTATATTCTAGAAAAACACAAGATTGAAGTCAACAGAGACCTAACTTTTGATGAGAAGTTGGCTTCCAAGAAGTCTATATAAGACTCCATGGAAGAGGAATATGAAGAGCCTAAAGAAGAAATAACCAGTTTTCCAGAAAGGCAGAATGAAGAACCATAACAACTTGATCATCCAGTGCAACCATGCAGACCTATTGAATCGGTCAATATACCCAAAACTATAAAATGTCCAGCTTGGATTGAAGCTACTCTACAAGAAGCAGAAAGATTCAAAGTTCCAAGTGGCACTTTCAGAGAAAGCAAGAAGCCCAAAAGATTCTCCAACTATGCAACATGTATGAAAAAACTTATAAATGAATAACCCACCACATTTGAAGAAGCAATTCAAAAGAAACAATGGAAATAATCCATGACAGAAGAATACCAGACTATCATGAAAAATGACGTGTGGAAAATTGTTCCTAGACCCAAGGAAAAATCAGTGGTAACTTCAAAATGGGTCTATAAGATCAAATATGAAGAAGATGGAAGCATAGATAAATACAAGGCAAGGTTTGTGGCTAGAGTGTTTTCCCAGAAGGAGGGAGAAGATTATGGTGAAACCTTTGCTCTTGTTGCCAGATACACTTCTATTAGATCCATTATGTCCCTTTCTGATTCCATGGGATGGAATTTACATCAGATGGATGCAAATAAACCTTTTCTCAATGGAGCAATTAAAGAAGAAGTGTACATTGAGCAACCTCAAGGATTTGAGGTGCATCCCAGAGAAACTCATGTTTGTATATTAAAGAGAGCCCTGTATGGACTCAAGAAAGATCCAAGAGCTTGGTATGCCAGAATTGACAGTTACTTAATAAGACTTGGTTTCTCTAAGAGTCATGCAAATCCAAATATCTACTACAAGGTTTTGAACAATGCACCTATGATTATACTGTTGTATGTCGACGATTTATTCTTGACAGGTGCAAAGTCTCTCATCACCCAGTGTAAGAAGGAGTTAGCTTCTGAGTTTGATATGAAATATCTTGGTCTCATGCATTATTACTTGGGACTAAAAGTATGGCAAAAGTGTGGTGAAGTATTCCTTGGACAAGGAAAGTATGCAGTAAAGATGCTTCATAAATTTTGAATGATGGATTGTAAATCCATGGCCACTCCTATGATCATGGACATAAAAAAATTAAGAGACTTAGATTTTGATACAGTAGATTTGTCCTTGTATCGACAATTGATTGGGTCATTGATGTATCTATCAAATACTCGACCAAATATTTACTTTCCTGTAAATACTTTAAGCCAGTTCTAGGTGGAACCTAGACATGCACATTCAATAACTGCAAAACATGTTCTAAGATATATTCATTGGGCGTTAAACTATGGTTTAAGATAAACTTCAACCATTGATGTACAACTTCATGGATTCACAGATTCAAATTGGGTAGGGAGTGCAGAAGACAAAAGGAGTACTTAAGGGATGTGTTTTAGCTTGGGCTCTACTATGATAACATGGGCCAACAAGAAACAAAAGTTTGTCACACTTAGCACTGCAAAAGTAGTATATATCACGACATCTAAAGCATGTAACAAAACAATATGGTTGAGGAAGCTGATTTTTGGAATATTTGATCAGGTACCAGATTCGACCGTAATCTACTGTGACAATCAAAGTTGTATGAAGCTAGAAGAACACCCAGTGTTTCATGACTAGTCGAAACATATTGAGATCAAATACCACTTTATTCATGATAAAGTCCAGGAAGGAGAAGTGAAATTCCAGTATATCTCCACATATGAGGAGGTGGCAGATATTTTGACAAATCCCCTCTCCAAAATAAAGTTTGCGTAATTAAGGGACATTATAGGGTTCGTGGAGATAACTCCCTTAGTTGAAAGGGAAGAGATGGTTCCTTAGGTTGGGAGGAAGCACTGATATGTTATTGATGTATGGGGAGTCATTTTTTAGTTTGGAAAATAGTCCAGGTTGGGTAGTTACTTTTCGGTCCGGAAAGTGGTCCAAGATTTCTGATGGACAATCATTTTCAAGTTCGGAAAATGGTCTAGAATGTACAGTCATTTTCGTAAAGAAAATGGCTCGACAGATTGCTGATGTACAATAGACAATGATTCCCCTTGTGGCCAGTGTGGGGGAATGGTCTAGGACAGTCATTCTCCTTGGTATTCACTTTGGGAAGTGGTCAAGCAGACTGGTCCTTCTCTTTGGGCAACCATTCTTTTGATGTTCACAGTTGTGAGTAGTTTCTAAGAATGGTTCGATGTAGGAGGTTGGTGAAGGACATGCATTCCTGTAGGAAATGGTCTGGACAATCTTTCCCTAGGAAAGATTCATTCTCTTTAGGTTGCACCATGAATAGTACAGAAAGAATGGTCCAATTAGGTTGAATGGTCCAAGATCAACAATCAAGGACAATCATTCCCTAGGGAAGACTCATTATCTCTAGGTTGCACTGTGAATAGTGTCAGAAGAATGACCTAGTTAGGTTGAATGGTCCAGGATAAACAATCAAGGAGATTCATTCCCTAGGTAAGATTCATTCTCTCTTGGTTGCACTATGATTAGTGTTGGAAGAATGGCCCAGTTAGGTTGAATGGTCCAATAATCAAGGACAATTATTCTTCTATTCTTAAGAAGAGTAGTCCAGATAGCCCATGGCTGATGTTTAACTTTCTAAGGGAATATGCTCTTCCAGAACTCACATATGTGAGTGGAAGAATGGCCCAGATGACTTAGTTTGTATCTGGAGAGTAGATGTATGCTATTGCGGTGGATGTGATCCACTGGTAGTGACTATGTGTCACTCGCTAGTAGTAGTAAGATACTAGGAGTTGTGGTGTACCACTAGATAGTAGTTGCATACTATTATGAATAGACACAATTGTTTTCTATTGGATGACATTGTTTTGATTTCCATGTAGACTATCTAGTTGGATAGTGATGATGGTTCTCATGACTTGATCATGAGATAGCCTATGCGACTATGATGATGCTACCGATTGACTAGTCTATTTGCACTCAAGACCATTTCTTTTAATACCTCCCTAGCTAGGAGGGAGTTTTGATAATTATGGTAGTTGCGGGAGGTATTAACATCTATTTGTAACCTTTGATGAGACTAGAATAATCATGGAAGAAAGAGAAACCCTAAAACATTGAATAATAACCCTATAAGACAAGTCAACTCAAGAGAATAATTAATATTGAGTTATTAGCCTCCAGGAAGAGAAGTTGGTTGAGACAAGTGAATTAGAGTAGTATAAATAGAGGGCACTAGAGCTCATTTGGTTTCACTCACTTACAATTGCATAAAAATAAGTGATGTGCATGACTTGTGGAGAACTATATTTGTTGCATTAGTGACTTACTCTTGGGTTATGGTTTGGACTTTTTGTTTGGTCCTTGGTTTTTGTTGCTTGGTACACTAGCCTTGGAGAGAGGTACCCTACCTTGGTTGACTACTGGTCTGCTTCTAGAATTATTCTGTCTATCAAGGTTAAAGGTGCTCAGGGGTGGCATTTGTGCCTATGGTTGGGTGACAATATTGCTATATTTTCTATGGTGAAAACGAGCACATCTCTTTAATTCTAACAGATCTAATAACCGCCCCTCATCACAATGTATTTTCTTCCTCTTCCACAACCTCTTGTTCTGCGTATTCTCCCTATGTTTGTTATGATGTATTCATTAGCCTTTGTGATTACAATTACTATAAGTCCAGATAGCCCATGGATGATGTTTAACTTTCTAAGGGCAGATGGCCCAGATGACTCAGTTTATATCATGATATTGTTTATGTAGGTTGATATAATATGATATGATTGTTGTAGAGATTGTATGTCTCTGGACAATATCTGTATTCTACTGTGGTGGATGTGATTCACTGGTAGTCACTATGTGTCACTAGTTAGTAGTAGTATGATACTAGGAGTGGTTGTGTACCACTAGTAGTCAATCTATGTCACTAGTTAGTAGTAGTATGATACTGGGAGTGGTTGTATACCACTAGATAGTAGTTGTATAAAACTATGAATAGACACAGTTGTGTTCTATTGGATCCAATTGTTTTGATTTCCATGGAGACTATCTATTTGGATAGTGATGGTGGTGCTCATGACTTGATCATGAGATCCTATGTGACTATGATAGTGTTATCGATTGACTGGTTTGTTTATGCTCAAGACCATTTCCTTTAACACCTACCTAGCTAGGAGGGAGTGTTTATAATTATGGTAGCCATAGGAGGTATTAACCTCAACGTGTAACCGTTGACGAGACTAGAATGTTCCAGGAAGCAAGAGACACCCTAAAACATTGGATAATAATACTAGAAGATAAGTCGACTCAAGAGAACAATTAATATTGAGTTATTAGCCTCCAGGAAGAGAAGTCGGCCTAGTATGGTGAGTTGGAGTAGTATAAATAGAGGGCGCTAGAGCTCATTTGGTCTCACTCACTCACAACTGCATAAGGACAAGTGTTGCGCATGACTGGTGGAGAACTGCAACTGTTGTAGTAGTGACTTAGTCTTGGGTTATGGTTTGAACTTTTTGTTTGGTCTTTGGTTTTTGTTGCTTGGAATGCTAGCCTTAGAGAGAGGTACACTAACTTTTGACAATTGGTCTGCTTCCAGAATTATTCTGTCTTTAAAGGTTAAAGGTGCTCGGGGGTGGCCTTTGTGCCTATGGTTGGATGACAATATTTCTATATTGTCTATGGTGAAAATAAGAACATATCTTTAATTCTAATAGATCTAAAAGCCACACCTCATCAGGATGCATTTTCTTCCACCTCCACGACCTCTTATTCTGCGTCTTCTCCCTATGTTCTCTATGGCGTATTCATTAGCATTTGTGATTACAGTTACTATAATTTGAGATATCAACACCTTCGCTACTAAACTTTGCAGTCGCCTTGAATCCCATCAATTGCAGGTTTTTCTTGACAATCCATACTTGTGTGACTTGTTGTTTGACGACTAGATTTTGTCTAAAATAGAAGAAAAGATTTCAGCTGCCTCTGTTCGCTTCGCCAGTTCTCCCCAAATTATGCACAATCAAAATGGTGCTTGGATGAGCTCATTCTCATGATTAATTCGAGTGAAGATTTGAGGACTACCGTTATTCCTATTTTGTATCACACCCAACCTAGTGAGCTCATGTCGACCAATGAAGAAGCCCTGCGAAAATATGAAAAGAAAAGCCTATATACTCCACAAACCATTAAGGAGTGGAGATACACTCTATACCATGTTACATGAATAAGTGGTTTCATCCTGGAGGAGGGTCAGAGGTGAGGATCTCCCACTATATAAATCTCACTATCTGAATTCATTTTAGTTTTCAATTTGTTTGAATCATATGTAAATGATAAAATAAGTACTTAGGTGTTTCTCATTATTTATTTTACTCTATGAATAAATGGATATGCAGGGACAAAGATGATCACTTGGATATTGTCATAAAAAATGTGTTTCGAGCCTTAGGTTATGGTCCCTGTTACGATGTATTCATCAATCATCGTGGGCCTGATGTCAAAGAGACCTTCACCAATGATCTCTACAATTGCCTTTGCTCTTATGGATTTAGAGCTTTTCGCAATAAGCAAGAATTAATGTCGGGACTCCACATTGCCTCTCAAATAGAGGTCACCATTCAATACACCCATTTCTATGTTGCTATTTTTTCTTTGAACTATGCACAATCTAGTTGGTGCCTCAATCAGCTCAAGCTCAAGGTGAGGTAGGGGAATACCATTCTTCCCCTTTTCTATAAGGCCAGGTGTTCTGATTTGCAATGCCCTAAAGATGGAGTGTATGTTGAATCCTTGATTGACCACAAAAATTAACATCGACGATACTTAGAGACTCTTCAAGGTTGGACAAATGCTCTTTTCAAGGTCGTAGAACTACATAGTCATGAGTTGGATGGGTGAACATATTCCCCTATTCTGCCCAAGATATATTAGTGTTAGTTTTCAATTTTTTGGTGCATGAAACGCAAATGTTTCTCATTAGTTATTTTACTCTTTCAATGAATATTCAGGAACGAGGAGGAGCTCTTGGATAAAATAATGTGAAGCATGAAGGAATATCTTGCAAAATGATCCAAAGTCATGCGAATCTTGGAAGTGAAAAGCATGCTGGAAAAAGTTCTTAAGAAAATATGTTTTGAAAGTTTTGAAAAAAAAATTGGAACACTTCAGATCATTTTGCAAGATGTTCCTTCACGTTTCACACAATTTTATCCACGATCTCCTCCTCATTCCTAGATATTCATTTAAAGAGTAAACTAATTAATGGGAAATACCTGAGGTATCATGCACCAACAAATTGAATACTAGCACTAATATGGCTTGGAAGGAATAGGGGAATATTCTCACCCATCCAACTCATGATTACGTAGTTATGTGACCTTGGAAAGAAGGTCTCCCCAACGCTGAAGAGTCTCCAAGTGTCGTTGATGTTCATTTTTTGTGGTCGAGTAGGGCTTCAACATAAACTCCATCTTCAAGGAATTGTGAATTAGAACACTTGACCTTATAGAAAATGGGAAGAATGGTATTCCCCGACCTCACCATGAGCTTGAGCTGGTTGAGGAACCAACTAGATTGTACATAGTTCGGAGAAAAAATAACAACATAGAGATGTGTGTATTGAATGACGACCTCTATTTGAGTGGTAATCTAGAGTTTCGACATTATTTCCTGCTTGTTGAGAAAAACTCTAAATCCACAAGAACGAAGGAGATTGTAGAGATCGTTGGCGAATTTCTCTTTGACATAAGGCCCATGATGATTGATGAAAACATCATAGCGGGGACGGTAAAGGAAAGGCCCAAAACACCTTTTTTATGACATTATTCAAGAGCTCCTCTTCATCCCTGCATATCCATTCGTTCATAGAGTAAAATAAACAATGAGAAAAACCTAAGTACTTGTTTTATCATGTACATATGATTCAAACAAATTGGAAACTAAAATGGATTAAGATAGTGGGATTCATATAGTGGGAGATGCTCACCTCTAATTCTCTTCCAGAACAAAACCGCTTATTCCTGTTGTTAGGCGAAAATATTGTCGTTTAATTCCATTGTAGTACTTGCCCAACTATTTAATTTGTCAATCCAAGGTTTGCAGGCTTACGAAGCACACACACTATATATGCAAGATTGAAGTAGAAGTAATCTAATCTAAATTGCTGAAATGAAATTAATCTAGGAAAGCATTGAAATACTAACTAGGAAAGCATGAAATTAATCTAGGAAAGCAATACAACATGTGAAGAGTTGAATGACAAAAGACATATGTGAGCTCACACAATAAATCAATCTCAAATTATATTACAAGAATCAAATGACAAAGCATGAAAGAATAAAAAAGCTAAGAATCCCCTTCTAATTACAAGACCAAATTATGAATTACATGATCTCTAACTCTAACTCCCAATAATGAATAATTTCCTCTCATGAAGAGAGAGTATTCTCTTATATACATGAACGTCTTGAAGAGTGTCATAATTACAGATCCACTATTCTCTCAACTTATTCCTTCAAATCCTCCACCCATATCTTAGATAAGATATCCTATCAAAATCTCCATGATCTTCTCCTTTGAATATGCTTGAATGATTGTCCCAAATATTCTTCAAATCTTCAAAGCTTGAAGATGAAATTCGAATTTGAGGCTAGGTGGTATAATGAGATGGAAAAGCGATGAAAAGTGAAGTGCGAATATATGGGCTGATGTCGAGCTACTTGCAAGATCTAATGATCAAGGGACATTGATGTATTCCCATGATTGCTAGTGAGAGAGCTTGCCATTAAGACATGCAAGCCTCAAGGTACTCAAAAATGAACTCTAGTCTATATCCCAGATAAGGTGTTGAGGTCGATGGGGCAAGACTGTTGAAAGGTGGGCCTTAAGGAATCCAACATCAGTCAACACGAGTTTATAAAAAGAGTGGTAGGACTATAGATGCAAATATCTCAGTAGCAACAAGGTTTATGGCAAGGAAATGTAATCATGGAAAGGGGGTTTGTTTTATTCAGAAGGAAAACTGGAAAGGAAAAAATGAACTAAAAAAGATAAAGGAAATGATGTATTCAACTCAGAAAAATAGGCGTGTGTGAAGTCATGAAAGTTAAGGCAATGGAAGATGGCTTCAACACTATAATGATTAATCAACTTTGAAGGAGAAATGGGATAGTGTCACAACATGAAATTTAGCAAAATGTGGAAGTAATAGTGTATCATCATGGTCGTTGTGTAACAACAAACATCAAGATGCGCAAAAAGTTTGTGTGTAACAACAAAATGTTGTTGTGTATCAGCGAAATGTTTCTGTGTAACATCAAACATCATGATGTTTCTGATGAGTAACAGATCCTTCAAGTTGTCTAGCAAACATGTTTTTCTAAAAAATGTTGTGATTCTTGAAGATCACTGTGGCATGGAAAATGAGCGTCATGTTTCTGCAATTAGTCTTTAGTATTAATCCTGCAATCAAAACTTCATGAAAGCATCGCAAAACATAAAATGCAAAATGCGAGTTAATTGAGATAGAAAATAAATGCAATTATACCTGTTGTCCGCACTTATTTGTTTCATCATTGATTGCTTCCAAAGTGACTTAAGAAAAACAAATGAATGTTAAACNGGAAGTAATAGTGTATCAACATGGTCGTTGTGTAACAACAAAC
>JASDQU010508567.1:25479-40368 GCA_032191745.1 Picea mariana | reverse complement strand
GATAAGCAAGAATTAATGTCGGGACTCCGAATTGCCTCTCAAATGGAGGTCACCATTCAATACACTCATTTCTATGTTGCTATTTTTTCTTTGAACTATGCACAATCTAGTTGGTGCCTCAATCAACTCAAGCTCAAGGTGAGGTCGGGGAATACCATTCTTCCCCTTTTCTATAAGATCAGGGGTTGTGTTTTGCAATGCCCTAAAGATGGAGTGTATGTTGAATCCTTGATTGACCACAAAAATGAACATTGATGATACTTAGAGACTCTTCAAGGTTGGATAAATGCTCTTTTCAAGGTCGCAGAACTACATAGTCATGAGTTGGATGGGTGAACATCTTCCCCTATTCCGCCCAAGCTATATTAGTGTTAGTTTTCAATTTTTTGGTGCATGAAACACAAATGTTTCTCATTAGTTATTTTACTCTTTCAATGAATATTTAGGAACGAGGAGGATCTCTTGGATAAAATAATGCGAAATGTGAATGAATATCTTGCAAAACGATCCAAAGTCATGCAAAGCTCAGAAGTGAAAAGCATGTTGGAAAAAGTTCTTAAGAAAATATGTTCTGAAAGTTTTGAAACGAAAATTGGAACACTTCAAATCATTCTACAAGATATTCCTTCACGTTTCACACAATTTTATCCAAGATCTCCTCCTTATTCCTAGATATTCATTTAAAGAGTAAAATAATTAATGGGAAATACCTGAGCTATCATGTACCAACAAATTGAATACTAACACTAATATGGCTTAGGAGGAATAGGGGAAGATTCTCACCCATCCAACTCATGATTACGTAGTTATGTGACCTTGGAAAGAAGGTCTCTCCAATGCTGAAGAGTCTCCAAGTGTCGTTGATGTTCATTTTTTGTGGTCGAATAGGGCTTCAACGTACACTCCATCTTCAAGGAATTGTGAATTAGAACACTTGAAATTATAGAAAATGAGAAGTATGGTATTCCCGGACCTCACCATGAGTTTGAGCTGGTTGAGGGACCAACTAGATTGCACATAGTTCGGAGAAAAAATAGCAACATAGAGATGGGTGTATTGAATGACGACCTCTATTTGAGTGGTAATCTGGAGTTCCGAAATTAATTCCTGCTTGTCGAGAAAAACTCTAAATCCACAAGAATGAAGGAGATTGTAGAGATCTTTGGCGGAGGTCTCTTTGACATAAGACCCATGATGATTGATGAAAACATCATAGCGGGGATGGTAAAGGAAAGACCCTAAACACCTTTTTTACTACATTATTCAAGAGCTCTTCTTCATCCCTAGATATCCATTCATTCATAGAGTAAAATAAACAGTGAGAGAAACCTAAGTACTTGTTTTATCATGTACATATGATTCAAACAAATTGGAAACTAAAATGGATTAAGATAGTGGGATTCATATAGTGGGAGATGCTCACCTCTAATTCTCTTCCAGAACAAAACCGCTTATTCCTATAACATGAGATAGAGCATCTCTCCACTCCTTAATGGTATATGGAGTATATAGCTTTTATTTTCATGGTTTCACATGGCTTCTTTGTCAGTCGAACTGAGCTCACTAGCCTGGAATAGTAAAAAACATGAATAATGGTAGTCCTCGAATTTACACTCTACTTAATCATGAGAATGAGCTCATCCAGACACCAGTTCGATTGCCTATAATTTTGGGGGGAAATGGCGATGTCGATAGACGTGGCTCAAATATTTTCTTCTATTTTAGACAGAATCTGGTCGTCAAACAACAAGTCCCATAACTCTAGCTTGTCTAGAAAAACCTGCAATTGAAGGTATTCAAGGAAACTGTAAAGTTCGATAGCGAAGGTGTTGACATTTCAACAATAGTAATTGTAATCACAAGGTTTAATGAATACATCATAAATAACATAAGGAGCGGATGCAGAACAAGAGGCTTTGGAGGAGGAAACAAAGCCATCATGATGAGGGGTGACTTGTTGTTTGACGACTAGATTTTGTTTAAAATAGAAGAAAATATTTTAGCTGCTTCTGTCTGCTTCACTAGTTCCCCCTAAATTATGCACAATCAAAATGGTGCTTGGATGAGCTTGTTCTCATGATTAAGAAGAGTGTAGATTCGAGGACTACCATTATTCCTATTTTTTACTATGCCCAACCTAGTGAGCTCATGTCGACCAACAAAGAAGCCCTGTGAAACTATGAAAAGAAAAGCCTATATACTCCACAAAACATTGAGTGGAGATACACTCTATACCATGTTACACAAATAAGTGGTTCATCTTCGAGGAGGGTTAGTGGTCAGGATCACCTACTATATGAATCTCACTATCTGAAATCATTTTAGTTTGAAATTTGTTTGAATCATAAGTAAATGATAAAATAAGTACTTAGGTGTTTCTCATTGTTTATTTTACTCTATGAATAAATGGATATGTAGGGACAAAGATGAGCACTTGGATATTGTCATAAAAAACTTGTTTCGAGCCTTAGCTTATGGTCCCTGTTACGATGTACTCATCAATCATCGTGGGCCTAATGTTAAAGAGACCTTCACCAATGATCTCTACGATTGACTTTGCTCTTGTGGATTTAGAGTTTTTCTCGATAAGAAATAATTAATGCCAAGACTCCGGATTGCCTCTCAAATAGAGGTCACCATTCAATACACCCATTTCTATGTTGCTATTTTTTCTTTGAACTATGCACAGTCTAGTTGGTGCCTCAATCAGCTCAAGATCAAGGTGAGATCGGGGAATACCTTTCTTCCCCTTTTCTATAAGGTCAGGTGTTCTGATTTGCAATGCCCTAAAGATGGAGTGTATGTTGAATCCTTGATTTACCACAAAAATGAACATCAATGATACTTAGAGACTCTTCAAGGTTGGATAAATGTTCTTTTCAAGGTCACAGAACTACATAGTCATGAGTTGGAAGGGTGAAGATCTTCCCCTATTCCTCCCAAGCTATATTAGTGTTAGTTTTCAATTTTTTGGTGCATGAAACGTAAGTGTTTCTCATTAGTTATTTTACTCTTTCAATGAATATTCAGGAACGAGGAGGAGCTCTTGGATAAAATAATGCTAAGCGTGAAGGAATATCTTGCAAAATGATCCAAAGTCATGCGAAGCTCAGAAGTGAAAAGCGTGCTGGAAAAATATCTTAAGAAAATATGTTATGAAAGTTTTTAAACGAAAATTGAAACACTTCAGATAATTTTGCAAGATCTTCCTTCACATTTCACACAATTTTATCCAAGATCTCCTCCTCATTCCTATATATTCATTTAAAGAGTAAAATAATTAATGGGAAATACCAGAGGTATCATGCACCAACAAATTGAATACTAACACTAATATGGCTTAGGAGGAATAGGGGAAGATTCTCACCCATCCAACTCATGATTACATAGTTATGTGACCTTGGAAAGAAGGTCTCTCCAATGCTGAAGAGTCTCCAAGTGTTGTCGATGTTCGTTTTTTGTGGTCCAGTAGGAATTCAACGTACACTCCATCTTCAAGGAATTGTAAATTAGAACACTTGACCTTATAGAAAATGGAAAGAATGGTATTCCCCGACCTCACCATGAGCTTGAGCTGGTTCAGGCACCAACTAGATTGTGCATAGATCAGAGAAAAAATAGCAACATAGAGATGGGTGTATTGAATGGCGACCTCTATTTGAGTGGTAATGTGAAGTTCTGACATTAATTCTTGCTTGTCAAGAAAAACTATAAATCCACAAGAATGAAGGAGATTTCAGAGATTGTCCGTGAAGGTCTCTTTGACATAAGATCCATAATGATTGATGAAAACATCATAGCAAGGACCGTAAAGGAAAGACCCAAAACACCTTTTTTACGACATTATTCAAGAGCTTCTCTTCATCCATGCATATCCATTCATTCATAGAGTAAAATAAACAGTGAGAAAAACCTAGGTACTTGTTTTATCATGTACATATGATTCAAACAAATTGGAAACTAAAATGGATTAAGATACCAGGATTCATATAGTGGGAGATGCTCACCTCTAATTCTCTTCCAAAACAAAACTGCTTATTCCTGTAACATGAAATAGAGCACCTATCCACTCCTTAATGGTCTGTGGAGTATATAGCTTTTATTTTCATGGTTTCACAGGGATTCTTTGTCGGTCGAACTGAGCTCACTAGCCCAGGCATAGTAAAAAACATGAATAATGGTAGTCCTCGAATTTACACTCTAATTAATCATGAGAATGAGCTCATTCAGACACCAGTTCGATTGCCTATAATTTTGGGGGGAAATGGCGATGTCGATAGACATGGCTAAAATATTTTCTTCTATTTTAGACAGAATCTGGTCATCAAACAACAAGTCCCGCAACTCTAGCTTGTCCAGGAAAACCTTCAATTGATGGGATTCAAGGCAACTGTAAAGTTTGATAGCGAAGGTGTTGACATCTCAACAATAGTAATCATAATCACAATGGTTAATGAATACGCCATAACGAACATAAGGAGCGGATGCAGAAAAAGAGGCTTTGGAGGAGGAAACAAAGCCATTGTGATGAGGGGTGACTGTTAGACCTTGTGGAAATTGAGTTCAATGGATACAAAGAAATAATGTTAAGATGGTGCACAATGTTAAATTAGATAGGTGGAAGGATGTAGTAAGGTATAATAGAAAATAAAACAAATATTTGGCTTCCAAAGAAGCACTGCGTGTTAATAATGGATCTGGGATTTCTTTTCAACAGAACTAGCGAATGTGCCCTTCACATATTGCATTTTTTTCTTTAGCATGCCCTCACAACTCATACACGTCTGGTAATGGCTCTCATATTTCTTGCTTCAATTCAACTGACGCACTCATGTTTCTTGTTTCAATTCAACCAACGCATAGACACATTGTATTTTCTCTCTAACATGCCTCTACAACTTAAATTTAGATGTAAGCTTGATATAAATATAAATTATAATAATTTAAATTTTGAAGTTCTAAGAAGTTTAATATCAAATTGAAATATAAGATCCCTAGAGGAGAATCATGAGTTATTTCATTTGTTGAACTACATTTTTTCACTAGCATTGTTGGTTTCAAAAGAATTTGATTTAAATGTTACCTTAGATTGACTTTAGTGACTAAAGAATTTCATTAAAGCATAATATAAGAATACTACTAATGTTATCAATCAAAAAAATCTTGAACTTGAAAATATCCAAAGAAATTGGGATACAGGTAACTTGAAAAACTCTAACAATATTGAAAGAAAACATCTCTTTTTATGCAATTAAAAAGGGAACCATTTTGAATTAAATATTGTACATTGATGTGCATTATCAACAAGTGACTATGTAGTGCGATGAGGTATGCTCAATGTGCATTATCAACAAGTGACTATGTAGTGCGATGAGGTATGCTCTATTGCAATTTGTGAAACAATAAAAAATTCCATCCATTAAATGAACTAACAAGAAACAAATCCCCTAAAGATGGAGTGGGCTTGACTATACATAAATCTTGAGGACAAACATTAACAAAGTTTGACATTGACATGGTATAATCATCCAATCCTTCAAGAATGAAAAGTTAAAAAAATAATTGTATTTTCATTGAGAAGTGTACATTAAGAAAACCCATCATTAAAAAAAATACAAAAAAAAATATTATCCTTCCAAATCTTTACAATCTTAAAAATTTAAAGAATGGTTACATAAAAATTTATAAAATTTTAGCCCTATTGATTGCCAAAAATGACCATGTTCAACATCATAGGGATATCACTTAGTCAGGGTCCTAGTTAGACCCTTATTCGCTAAAATTGTGATTCCGACTAGTTTTATGGGTCTTCAGTTACCCTTGTCCTAAGACTAGCCTAAGATCAACCTAAGCTAAGTTAATCTATATGTACAAAGATATATACACAGGGCCTTCTATTTGTTGATGTATATTAACACTTGCTTTGATAATATACTCAACATTGCAGAAGTAGAATACATCGCAACATGTGAAGCATGTACCGGAGCAATATGGTTGAGGAAGCTGATTTATGGACTATTTGATCAGGTACCAGATTCGATTGTAATATAATGTGACAATCAAAGTTGTATGAAGCTACCATAACACCTAGTGTTTCATGCCCGGTCGATACATATTGAGATCAAATACTACTTTATTCGTGATAAAGTCCAGGAAGGAGAAGTGAAACTCCAGTATAAATTCAAAGATGATCAGGTAGCAAATATTTTGACAAAGCTTCTATCCAGAATAAAGTTTGCATACTTAAGGGACAAGATGGGGTTCGTGGAGATAACTCCCTTAGTTGAAAGGGAAGAGATGGCTCCTCAGGTTGGGAGGGAGCAATGATATGTTATTTATGTATGGGAATTCATTTTTCAGTTTTGAAAATGGTTCAGGTTGGGCAGTCAATTTCAAGTCTGGAAAGTGGTCAAAGATTTCTGATGGTCAATCATTTTCTAGTTCGGAAAATGGTCCAGAACGGATTGTCATTTTCATAGTGAAAATGGTCCGACAGATTGCTAATGTACCAAGGACCTGTATTCCCCTTGTGGCCAGTGTGGGGGAATGATCTAGGAAAGTCATTCTCCTTGGTAGTCACTTTGAGAAGTGTTCAAGCAGAATGGTCTACCTCTCCGAGCAGTCATTCT
Source organism: Picea mariana (assembly GCA_032191745.1). NCBI lineage: Eukaryota > Viridiplantae > Streptophyta > Pinopsida > Pinales > Pinaceae > Picea > Picea mariana. Next base: position 33,739 of record JASDQU010508567.1, on the reverse strand, counting down.
TTCGAAGTTCAGAGTTGTGAGTAGTTTTGAAGAATGGTACGCTTAAATTAATAATCTCATGGTGTCCACGATACTGCTCATGTAGATAATAGATATTATAGATTCTAAATATTTTCACATTGTATATCATGCCAAGATAAATTGATGTAGGAGCATCTTACACAACCAGCAAAGCAAGCACAAAGAGGAGGACAGCTAGAAAAGAACCAGCACGCATTTTGAAATGTTTTGTTTTGAATTTGAATGAATGAGCATTAATGTTATAGCTAGGAGAGGGTCTTTACATTTATGTTTTGGAGATTGTAAACAGATCATGAGTGTTTCTCTCATCTGTCGGATATGGAGGCATTTATGTGTAATGAATGTAAAGTAGTTGTAGTTTTTAATTATGATTAAATAGCATAGAGTTGTAGGAGGGAAAACCCGTGAAAGACACCCTCGCTAGTAACAATGTATTATTATCAATTTTGTAAGTTGTAGAACTATAGAGAAGAAGAACACAGAGAAGAACCCATGTACAGGGATACTTGAGCTAATATATGAAGCTTTGACTCAATTTCATGGTGTTACTATGCTTACTATTTAAATCTGTTGAATGGTATGTTTACAGTTGTTTTGTTTCTCTGTTATGCATTTATTTCAATGTTGTGTTGTGTGTATGATTTCATGGTAATGTATGAAGTCTGAGAGAGAGGAAGAATGAGTTTCAATTGTTTCTCTTCCTGAGATTCTTGCAAAGATTACAGTGAATGTCTGCAAGGTGTGCGTTGACGAGGTTCTGAGTTTTATCTCAAAAATCTCAAGAGAGATACCATTGTTCTCATACCAGTAGAAGTAAAGGTGAAGCACAAAGTCGTGCTTCGTGTGTGCAGGCTAGGTGAGGTTTTGGAATTTTTTTTAAAACCAAGAGGAAGATTGAAGGAATGTTGTTGCAAGGAGTGCACAGAGTCAAAGATTCAAATAACCAGAGGTTATTTGAAATTGTCGTAAGGAGTGCGGGCAGGAACCCTTTTGGAAGCCTTGAATTTGCAAGCGAGAGCTCAGAAGGGATAGAACCTTTGAAGTGTTCAAAGGGAGATGGAGGTCGAAATCATCTCATAGAAGTCAAGTCTAGGAGGAAGGATGACAAGTCACTTGGCAAGGAGTTCTTGAGAAGTTAAATCAGACGGTGGAATCGCTTCAAGGAGAAGTACCGATTTACTGTGGGTCGTTGGATCTCACAGACCAACGAGAAGGTTAAGGTTGAGAGCCTTTTCAACGTTCAGAAATCTCAGGAGGAGTAGTGGATGTTGGATTGAAATCAATAGGAGGCGTTGATTTCGTCCTTGAACTTCGTCGTTTCGGAGTTCGGGCATTAGAGAAGGTTGTGACTCGGAGTCGAGAATCGCGAACACCCGATTCGCAAGGTCCCAATAGAATCAGGACCGTCACATCACGGGATATTAGAGTCATTGATTGGCGGCAAGAATATATCGTGATTTCAGTTATCAGTGGGAGGGATTCGTTGCATAGTAGCTTGCCGATACGCGAAGTCCTAGGTGTCGAAAGAGACTGGGCCCCAGGTTCCAGTCAGAGGTCACATCATAGAAAAGCCAAGGGAGGAGTCAGAGACTCATTAACCCTTTCAAGTTTTGGAGATTGAATATTCAGGGTGACTCACACTAGGATTCGCGAGGTCGCGAAGTTTAAAATACTTTTTTGGCAAAGGTCATGATCATAGTTGTTGGTCACGTGGGTGAGAGTTAGTGCCTTGTGTTTGTTCGTGCGGGCATAACTCCTAAGGACCTATGGATACACATTTGTGTGTGTGCGTGTAGGATTTCCTGTGAGGAAATCGAAGAGTAAATCCGACTCAGGTGAAGATTTAGAATGATCCTAAGACCAGGAGGTCGCGCAGAACCTACTGAGGTAGGGGTGCTACATCAGAGTGGTATCAGAGCCTAAACTACAATTTTCTCTTTGTTTTCTACGGGGAATGGATTGAAACAATGCCACCAAGAAGGAAAGAAAGACCAATACCTGATCCAACTGTGGAAAGGGAAATGAGAGAACTCCGTGCTCGATTGGATGCTATGGAGACAACACAAAGATGGATAGTTGATGTTGGAGATGTCAGTGAAACCAAAAGTGAAAATGAGGCTGGAGCTGAAGAAGAAGTTGCAGTCGAAGACGCTGCAGAAGAACGTTTATTCAGATTTGTTGCAAGGATCGGAGCCAGGGAAAAAATGGACATTCTGATGTATGAAGGAAAATTAGATGTTGAAGAGCTGCTAGATTGGTTTAGAGATCTGGACAAATACTTCGACTATGAGGATTTCGAGGAAGATAAGAAAGTTAAACATGTCATCACTAGACTTAAAGGGCATGAAGCACTATGGTGGGATGAACTACAGGCTGACAGGTGTTGCAAAGGCAAGCAAAGAATCAAAAGTTGGGATAGGATGGTTGCAAAAATGAAAACCAATTTTATACCCAGAGATTATCAAATCAATCTGTTTCGAATAATGTAGAATTTGAGACAGAATATGATGACAGTGAAAGAATACAATGAAGAGTTCTACAGGATAAACATCAGAGCAGGTCATCGAGAGAGTGATGATGAGAAGGTTTCCAGGTACATGAATGGTCTGAGATATTACATTCAAGATTAGATGAGCATGATGACAATCAGGAATTTGGAAGATGCTTATCAAATGGCCCTGAAGACTGAAGAGAAGTTGGCCTGAAGGCAAGGTCAAAGAGGCTAAGGTCAAAGTATGAGCAGAGGCAAAGCAGTTTCCCAAGATAGAAATCAGAAACCGAAAAAAGAAGAAAAGAAACCTCATACTCACCATGAACGAGGAGGAAGTTCATAGGGGAGAGTATGCTGACATAAACACTTTTCTGAGATCAAAAGGAAGAGGAAAAGGCAAAGGAGGTGATATAAAATGTTTTGGCTATGGAAAGATTGGACATAATTCTTTCGAATGTCCCGACTGAAAAAGAGATGGAGGTGAAGCTCACATTTCATAAGCACAAAGGTGAAATGTTGAGGCAGAAGATCACTCATGATGAGAAAGATTATCTTGAAGCCAAAGAAAGAGATAGAAAATCCAGTCCAAAGGAACAGTTTGTTCAGAACTTCTTGCAAGACCAAGGATAGGGTATGCAAGGTAATAGTGGACAATGGAAGCACATACAATCTAGTATCCACATAAATGGTGGAGAAGATGGAATTAGAGATTGTTGTACATCCGAGCCCAAACAAAGTCTCGTGGTTACAAAAAGGACATCAGGTAACTGTCACTAAACAATGTTTAGTTGAATTTAAAATAGGAGGTTACAAGGATGAAATTTTATGTGATGTTATTCCCATGGATGTCTATCATGTTTTATTGGGGAGACTGTGGCAATATGACGAAAATGTTGTTCATGATGGGAGAAAGAACACCTATACCTTGGAGAAGAATGGTAGAATGCATATGTTGCTGCCAATTAAAGACAAGGAGGTGAAAGCAGAGGTGAGCAATACTATACTTCTCACGAGTGGGAAGGAACTTCTTGATGAAGTCAAGAAAGAAGAAGACATGCAGTTTATTGTGGTGAGAAATCCTAGAGTCATCTTAACTAGTACCAAGATAGATGATCTACCTGAAGAAATTCAGGAACTGCTGGAAGAATTTGTTGATATAGTAGTGGACGAATTTCTGTGTTCGTTACCACCTATCAGGAGCATAAGTCATCAAATTGATCTTATACCTGGAGCGAGATTACCAAACAAAGCCATGTATAGATTGGCGCCGTGGGAGAATGAAGAGGTTAAGAGACAAGTCCAAGACTTGATGGAAAAAGGATTGGTTAGAGAAAGTTTGAGTCCATGCGTTGTACCTACAGTGTTAAGTCCGAAGAAAGATGGTGGCTAGAGAATGTGTACAGATTCGAGAGCTATAAAAAATATCACCATCAAGTATAGACTTCCTTTACCTAGGATGGATGACTTGATGGATTGCTTGAGTGGAGCAAAGTTTTTTTCAAAAATTGATTTGAAAAGCAGATATCATCAGATTAGAATGATGGAAGGTGATGAGTGGAAGACAACATTCAAGACAAATGAAGGGTTGTATGAATGGCTTGTTATGCCATTTGTCTTGATGAATGCACCGAGTACTTTTATGAGGTTGATGAATGAAGTCTTAAAAGATTTCATTGGGAAATTTGTAATCGTATATCTCGATGATATATTGATCTTCAGTAAGACTGAGGAGGAACACTTGAAGCATTTAGCTGTAGTGATGAGGAGGTTATAGCAAGAGAAATTGTTGATAAACTTGAAGAAGTCATCTTTTATGAAGAAAGAACTCATTTATTTGGGGTTCATAATCTCTTCGAATGAGTTGAAGATGGATCCGGAGAAGGTAAAAGCAATCAAGGATTGGCCATCTCCAAAGAGTATATTTGAAGTTTGAAGCTTCCATGGATTGGCTAGTTTTTACAGGAATTTCATCATAAATTTTAGTGGGATATGTGCACCAATGATGGACACGGTCAAGAAAAGACACAAATATTTTCATTGGATAGAAGAAGCAGAGAAGAGTTTCAAATTGCTGAAGGAGAAGATAACTGGACAACCAGTTCTATTTCTGCCAGATTTCAGCAAGACATTTCAGGTCGGGTGTGATGCAAGTGGATTTGCGATTGGAGCAGTCTTGAGCTAAGACAACAAACCGATTGCATACTTCAGTGAGAAGCTGAATGAGACCAAGATGAAATATTCCACGTATGACAAGGAGTTTTATGCAATCATACAAGCGTTGAAAAAGTGGAGACATTACTTGGTTCCGAAAGAGTTTGTCTTGTATAACGATAACCTTGCTTTACAATTCATAACTCGACAGGAGAAACTAAACTAGAAGCATGAAAAATGGGTTGAATACATGCATAATTTTACTTTTGTTATAAATCATATTTCTAGAACTGCTAACAAAGTTGTTGATGCTTTGAGAAGGAAATGTTTGATTCTACAGGAGTTCAGAGTGAAGACCTTAGGTTTTGACAATATCAAAGAAATGTACAAAGATGATGCAAATTTCAAAGATGCCTATGAAGCATGTGAGAATCTAGTTCTCATAGACAGAAGCCAATGGACTGAATATATGATTTAGGATGGATTATTATTCAGAGGAAACCAGTTGTGTATCTTGAAGAGTTCTAGGTGAGAGAACCTTTTGAAGGAAACACATAGTGGGGGATTGGCTGGACATTTCGGCCATGATAAGACATTTGCACAATTAAATGGCTCATACTATTGGCGAGGGATGAGGATAGATGTCAAAAAATTCGTGAACAGGTGCATAATTTTCCAGCATGCGAAGGGAAAAAGACAAAATACAGGGTTGTATCAACCATTGCCAGTACTAGAGAGGCCATGGGATGCGATAAGTATGGATTTTATGTTAGGGCTGCCGAGGACGCAAAGAGGGTGTGACTCAATATTTGTGGTAGTTGATAGATTTTCTAAAATGGCACATTTCATACCAAGTCAGAAAACCAGTGACGCAACACATGTTGCCAATCTGTTTTTCAAAGAAGTTGTTAGACTTCACGGTTTACCCAAGAGTATTGCATCGGACAGGGATACCAAATTTGTTGGTCATTTCTGGAGGACCTTATGGAAGAAGTTGGGGACTAATTTATCTTTTAGCTCAGCATATCACCCTCATACAGATGGACGGACTGAGGTAGTGAATAGAAGCTTGGGAGATTTGTTGAGGAGTTTGGTAGCTGAACATCACAGTTAGTGGGATCAAATTCTACCGCAAGCTGAATTTGCATACAACGATTCACCAAATAGGAGTATAGGATAGAGCCCATTCTAGATCATGTATGGAATACAGTCGAGAGGAGTATCTGAGTTAAGGTACTTAGAGCAAAGTGACTTCAGAAGTGCTAGAGCAGAAGATTTTGCAAAAGAAATAAAAGAGCTCCATAGTAAAGTCAAAGAGCAATTGGAGAATTCCAACCAGGAATATAAGCGCCGAGTAGATCAACATAGAAGGGAACTTCAGTTTGAAGTGGGAGATTTGGTTTTAGCTCATCTCAGAAAGGAAATATTCCCAAGGGGAACATACAATAAACTGAAGATGAAAAAAATTGGGTCATGTAAGATCTTAAGAAAGTTTGAAGAAAACGCTTATGAGATTGAATTACCCGATTGGGTAGGAATATCGCCCATATTCAACATAACAGATCTGTATCCTTATAGAGCAGATGAAACAGAGGAGAATAATAAATAAGTTCAATGGGTTAAACAATTTCCTGTAGCTGAAAATCCGTAGATGGAAAAGATAATTGATCAAAGAGTCAGGAAAAAGACCCGAAGGAAGACATATTTTGAATATTTGGTCAAATGGAAAGGACACCCAATTGAGGATTCCAGTTGGGAAAGCAAAGGAAATATTGATAGACATGGAAAGATGGTACAGGATCTCATGAACAAGATTTCATGAATTTTTCAGCCAAAGGAGTATGATGCAGGAGCATCGTACGCAGCCAGCAAAGCAAGCACAAAGAGGAGGACAGCTGGAAAAGCACCAGCATGCATTTTGAAATGTTTTGTTTTGAATTTGAATGAATGAACATTAATGTTATAGCTAGGAGAGTGTCTTTACATTTATGTTTTGGAGGTTGTAAACAGATCATGAGAATTTCATTCATCTGTCGGATATGGAGGCATTTATGTGTAATGAATGTAAAGTAGTTCTAGTTTTTAATTCTAATTAGATAGCGTAGAGTTGTAGGAGGGAAAACCCATGAAAGACGCCCTCGCTAGTATCATTGTATTATTATCAATTATGTAAGCTGTAGAACTGTAGAGAATAAGAAAAAAGAGAAGAACCCATGTATAGGGATACTTGAGCTAATATATGAAGCTTTGACTCAATTTCATGGTGTTACTATGCTTACTATTTAAATCTGTTGAATGGTATGTTTACAGTTGTTTTGTTTCTCTGTTATGTAGTTATTTCAATGTTGTGTTGTGTGTATGATTTCATGGTAATGTATGAAGTTTGAGAGAGAGGAAGAATGGGTTTCAATTGTTTCTCTTCATGAGATTCCTGCAAAGAGTGCAGTGAACGTCTGCAAGGTGTGCGTTGACGAGTTTCTGAGGTTTATCTCAGAAAACTCAGGAGAGATACCGTTGTTCTCATACCAGCAGAGGTGCAGGTGAAGAATAGAGTCGTGCAAGGTGTGTGCAAGCTGGGTGAGGTCTTGGATTGTTTTTAAAAACCAAGAGGAATATTGAAGGATTGTTGTTGCAAGGAGTGCACAAAGTCGAAGATTGAAATAACCAAAGGTTATTTGAAATTGCCGCAAGGAGTGCGAGAAGGAACCCTTTTGGAAGCCTTGAATTTGCAAGCGAGAGCTCAGAAGGGATAGAACCTTTGAAGTTTTCAAAGGGAGACGGAGGTCAAAATCATCTCACAGAAGTCAAGTCTAGGAGGAAGGATGCCAAGTCACTTGGCTAGGAGTTCTTGAGAAGTTAAATCAGATGGTGGAATCACTTCAAGGAGAAGTATTGATTTACTTTGGGTCGTTGGATCTCACAGACCAGCGAGAAGGTTAAGGCTGAGAGCCTTTTCAGCGTTCAGAAATCTCAGGAGGAGTAGTGGTCGTTGGATTGGAATCAATAGGAGGCATTGATTTCGTCCTTGAACTTTGTCATTTTAGAGTTCGGGCATTAGAGAAGGTTGTGACTCGGAGTCGAGAATCGCGAACTCTCGATTCGTGAGGTCCTGATAGAACCAAGACCGTTAGATCACGGGAGATTAGAGTTGTTGATTCACAGAGAGAATATATCGTTATTTCGATTATCGACAGGAGGGAGTCATTGCATAGCAGCTCGTCGATATGCGAAGTCCCGAGTGTTGAAAGAGACTGGGCGCCAGGTTCCAGTCAGAGGTCACATTAGAGAAAATCCAAGGGAGGAGTCAGATACCCATTAACCCTTTCAGGTTATGGAGATTGAAGAGTCAAGGTGACTCACACCGGGATTTGTGAGGTTGCGAAGTCCGAAATACTTTTTCGATAAAGGTCGTGATCATAGTTGTTGGTCACGTGGGTGAGAGTTAGCGCATTGTGTTTGTTCGTGTGGGCATAACGCCTAAGGACCTGTAGATACACACTTGTGTGTGTGTGTGTGTGTGGGATTTCCTGTGAGGAAATCAAAGAGTCATTCCGACTCAGGTAAAGATTTAGAACAATCCTAAGACCGGGAGGTCGC
>JASDQU010508567.1:0-22210 GCA_032191745.1 Picea mariana | reverse complement strand
TGGATTGATCACAAGGACACATTCTGATTGAATCAATCGCTGATGGAAGTTATGTACATGGGCTTCTGAAATCTCCCTAGCTTCGTCCATCTGACTTAAAGAGTTGAGGCATTTGTTATCCATCTCTGGAGAACACCTTTTAACACCATCTTCTTCCATGTTACTACTAAAATAAGACAATATGCCTCTAGAAGACTTATTTAGGTCAAGACAAGCAACCACAATATGCATCACACCAAAAGACTCCTCCCTTGTAATTTAACATTGATCTCATCTTCAGCAGCTTTACTACTATTTCCCTCAATGGATTCTGCTTTTGGAAAAGAGATAAGATTTGGCATAGACCTTCTCAGGTATCAATTTCATCTGTCTGAAACAAAGGTACATCATGTAATTTATCAATATCAACAATTCAATAGTTGAGATATTTGTAACTCATTCCTTAGTGGAGCTATGAAACATATACTATGTTTTATTTTCAGAGTAAAACTCCATTTCTTTTATGCCCTTCAGCTTAAATTTGTTGTTGATGATCACCATTAATGTATATCTTGGATTATTCCATGATTTGTCAAAAAATCTTCCTGAAGTTATTCTTACTCAATCATTGCTCTTATCTTCATAGAATTTAAATGTAAACCATGGAATTATTCCTATGTTAATGGGTAGCCCTTGTACTTGTTTTTGGATAGTTACAATTTTCCTTGAACACGAAACATATACTGCCATGAATTTTCTTCCTTGAATATCTGAGATTGGATGATGCACAGTGGGAGACATTGTTTTCTTGTAGATAGATCAAATTTTCAATCAGTGAAGGTCTTCTTGAACTTGATATCTTGTTCTTGTATTAGAACTCTCTTCAGTTCATTTTAAATCCCATCATTAAGGAAATTGAGAATTTGGTTGCTATGTACCAACCATAGGGATTCACACTCTGTTCTGTTCACTTGTTATTGAACTGGCACCATAATTGTCGATCTGTGGAATCATGGATTACATTCCATAGTTACATCATCGATTGGAATTATCACTAAAAGGACAAATTGTTTGGTCTATTGATTCATATACTACATCCAATGTCTTCAGTGTATGTGTTGGATTTCATTTCCTAAATCCCCAAGAATTGAATCACTTTGGCACTTAAATTTGTCATTTATTGAATAGTTGGTGAGTTTAACCCCCTCCATTGAATAAGCAGATATGTGTGCTCATATGTGTGGAAGCAGCAAACAATGTTAGAGTTTGTTTGACTGTTGAATTCCAGCACTAAATCAATTTAAGAGTATGGTTGGCTTCTAATCATAGCAATTGTCCCCATTGCCTACATTATTGGTTGGTTCCCATTATACCATTCGCTATCTATTAGTTCACTAGTAGTTATTGAGATGTAAACCTTTATATTTAACCTCATCCATTCACCTTTGTACAAAACGTGGTGAACTTCCCTCGGTTCAAAAGGTGGTGAGAAACCTACGGCAACCCCTCTAGATGTGTGTGTGATAAAATGGCACTTACAGCCATCGTCTGTTCTATCAAATAGTTGTTTCAGATCTCCTACAATTATGAATCTAGGCAGAAGTGAGAAGTTCTTGTAGATTAGTAGAACATATGTAAACGTATTAGTTGAAGTAAATGGAGTTTGGACTTTGTTCGCATAATGAAAATGCTATGTGGGCACCTTCAGTTAGCAGTGCAAATAGACCAATGAAGTCTTCAACCAAAGCAGGAAACAAATCCTTCATTCCAGGAAATAGCAAGTGAACCAAATTCAAACCCCAAATCTAAATAGAGGTTGCAGAGAAGCATTGTTTATTTCCATAGAGTATCCATATTGATGAGATAGATGGGCCATAGGCCTACCATTTATGGATCACATATTTCAATAGCAAATACTTGGAAAAGTACCGTGTCTTGGACAATCCTAAATCAAGTGTTATTAATGAAACAGAAATTAATACTGATGACAACACTTTCTGATGTAGTGTTTGATGTATTTTGAATGTTGAAGGATGATGTCCACTGATCATCTTTGTTCTATTGCAAGGAATTTCAATTCAATATGGGCATGTGCTTCTTGTGCTAAAGAGTATTGGACTGCTTTCCCTAATGCACTGACCATGATAACTCACCATTATCTCCACATTTGGCCACTAAGGCTACCAACCCATCATTTTGTCCTGGACAAAAGAGCATGGGATCTTTTTCAACTATAAACCATATGCAACTAAAGATAAGACCACAATTTTATTTATAACATTTGAGTCATAGTCATAAAACTCATATAGCCATTAGCGTAGTGGGTTAGCTCAACCAGTTAAAATGGATTGTTTCAAGGGGGAGTTCATTATGAGGTCTCCCTTTATAGTCTCACCGAGGTTCAAGTTAGAATAAGTCTCGTTGGGTTACCAACTGCTATTGTGGTTGGGGGTTCATCCACCCTCCATCTAAATATGTTTTTCCTTGGAGAAAAAAAACTCACATAACCATTCATCCTACTTGGTATAATTACCAAAAGGCTATGGAGTCCCAACAAGTTACAGAAAAGTACATGGTTGTATAAAAGTCTGAAATCTATTGGTAGTATGTCACCCATAACACCCATAAATACTCTATCTATGTAGGTGGACAAGACCTCTATGCACAACCAAAAATCCTAAGAATAAGAAATAAACAATAAAAGTAGAATGTAGTAGTAAGATCTACAAAAGTGTAATCCTAGAGGAGGAATGTATAGTGGGATTAAAATACCATTGGCTACTCAAAAAAGTAAAAATAAAGGTCCAAGAGGGAGACAAAAAAAGTTGAACCTGGATTGATAGAGTTTACATGGATACTAGGTTAGCATTCTCCTACAGCTGGGTGCAGCCAGCATACATAGTAGATCCTTGATGGCACAATAGATTTGTCTTCTTAGTTTCGTGTACGTAGCAGAGAGAGAGAGAGCATAGTGATGGTGCAACACTAGTTTGCTTTGGGAAGTGTGTTGCAATGATAGACAGTGAGAAAGTGAGGATGCATGTATGCACTAGTCTCATCCTTTTCCTAGATTTAGAACTGTTGTTTAGATTTAGCATTCCAGTTAGCTAGAGTTTTCTTTATCAGTTGTAGCATGCATTTACTCAGTAATATCTTTAAAGAAGGGTGTGGATACGTATGAAAGCTAGGGAATGACATGAGACTTTCTAATCTGCACAGATCTATAGGAGGCACCAACATGTTTGAATGTTGTTGTTTATCTCCAGTAGGAAGCACATTATCCCTGGAAAATATTTCTATGTAAGGGGGCACACTAGTTGAGATGATTTGGGTTATGTTTGACTATGTCAGTTAGGGGAACTTCATGCATGTGCCTAGATACATTGCATTTCCCTATCTTACCAAGCTATAAAGAAGATGAAAGATGCACCAATATATTAGTTGGAGAGTTTTAGTTTTGAGCTTATGCATTGTAATTTTCTTCTTTGCAGTTTGAAATATGATAGAGATGTAGTTTTAAGTGGTTCTGTTTAGAGTGTTTCGAATATTCATAATTTCCAGCAGTACATGTTTGTAGATTATTGTAGCTCAGATTTGTAGTTTTGATGAAATTTTTCAATTTTTAAGCTACCTAGGTTAAGGGTTATTTTTCTGAGTGCAGAATATGCATACCATGGTTTGAAACTTAACATGGTATTAGAGTACATTCATTGAAATCCTCCAGATCAATGTATGGAATGCACTTCTGCCTATGAGAGGGATTTGTGAAGGATTTAAATGTGTGTAATGCATGAACCTTACTGATTGAAGTAGATCTAGACCTGTGATAGGTTGTTGGGTTAGATGCCCAGAATTTTACAATGATTAGAAGGTTGGTATTGGCCTGAGAATTTGAGATAGGCAATCTACACCTGGGATAACTTGTTGATTTGATTTCTTTTGTTTTTGGTATATTTGTTCAAGTGTGCATTTAGGGGTTTCAACAATGGCCAGTTTTGGTCTCCAAGAGCATCACATGTTGGAGGGCGCTTCCAACTTGGTAAAGTGGAAATGCACACTGTAGATTCTAATGCCCTTGTAATGTTGTAAAAGAGTGTCAATCTGTCTAATGTCCTTGTAATGTTGTAACAAAGTGTCAATTTGTCTTGTAAAATTATTCTCAAGAACAAACTCACCGGTGCTCGCATGAGAAATATTGATATTGTACTGAGTTATCTAATGAAGATCACAAAGTTGAGAGATCAACTCACTATCACTGGAGAAGATTTTGATGAGAGCGAGCTAGTTTAGATCACTCTGAATGGCTTTGGTCCATCATGGAATTACTTTATTAAATGTATTTATACTCAAAAGTTACCCACTTTTGAGAAACTATGGGATGATTTGTTAGTGACAAGGTAAGATAATTTTATTGATGTCCAACGAATGACCACAAAATTTGGTCAATGGGACTATTGAGTACAATAGTGTTAATACAAAGTGAGAGGACATAAATGGCTCCTAAAGAAAGTAAGATTTTGAAAGTAAATAAAAGTATTGATCTAAGCCAAGACAAGATACAAAGACTTATATCGCTAACGAAAATATGATCCAGGAGGCAAGAAGAAAGAAAACAATATAGAGGATAGAAATAGCATGAACATAGCAAGGGCCACTATGGCTAGCTCCTTGAAAATCCAAAACCAAATGGAGAAAACTCTGGATAGAAACCTATATGGAAGAGGAGTTGGAAGAGAATCTGGTCTGCATATTGTGTTGCTTCCTAGAAGAGGTTATCCGTCATCACAGCCTAGGTGACCTCGTCTGACCACTGGTGTGGGAGATGGAACAACATAATCATTGGGATCTCTAGGATGTAGAAATGGGCCTCACTGATCTAGAAGATGAAGTAACTCTACTATCAATTTGTCTCTTGGTGCCCCTAGCATAAGGAACCACCTCAAAGAAGGAAGTGATCATCTGGGTGGAAACTGGTCTGGGAGAGGGCCCAATATTTTAAGAATAGAATCTAAGGGCCTCCTAAAGGTATAGTGCTAGGCATCTCTAGTCCAAGTATTGAAAGAAACATGAGAGTGTATGTGACTCCTTGAACAGAAAATGGAAGTGTTCTTGGATCTCACAATAAATGGGACAATGCAATATGAAGTACTCCTTGGTCTTGACCTCTCAGACATGGAACAACTCACAAATCCTATTCACCCAATCAAGCTGGTGCTTTGCCTCCACTCTAATTCTATGTTAACCCACATTGAACTATCCAAGGGAATGAAAAGAGCATGCATTAAGTGATGGTGAGTATACAAGGACCAAACAATGGAAGTTCCTCTCGACTCCATAAAATTCTCTACATAAAAGGCCATCTTTAGACGTAACTCGCTCGAGGGGTCTATCTAATTGACCTAAATATATTGTATGTATATATCATCTCAGGTGATCCTGTTTATTTCCTAACTCGTAGGTAAGGGATGGCCAAGTGCATTAAGGGATGGTAAGGGTCGGCCTCAGATCGAGCATGAGAAGATTCTGCCTATGTGGATGCAAGGGGAAATTCTACATCAAACCTCCTCCAGTTTCTCAAGTTTCATCTCTGATTGTCCACAATCGGTTCGACAAAAAGATGACTAAAACATGACTTTGCACAATCAGAAAAATAGGTTGTGAATATGTGAATGTATCTCTCATGTTGTAATACATGTGTAAAATCTCAAGTAGGTTATTGTACTTTGGCATCTAAGGAACACAAACCTCCTCCATTTTCTCAAGTTTCATCTTTGAATGGCCACAATCACTTCGGAAAAAAGATAAATAAACAGGACATTTATGACACATCCCACTAAGTGATGGCAATGACCAGAACATGAAAATTTTTTAAAGGAGCAGTAATAGACCTAGACACACTAGCCAGTGACCAAATTTTTATTTTGAAAACCTAATGACTTCTAAAGCACTTCATTGTGTGGAGTTGTGCTAAGTTATGTTGTAACTGTGCTAAATGAAAGCAATTTTGTCATCCCAAATGTGAGTGTGCTTATGATTGTACATGCACAGTGGGTAAACAATAGTTTAGTTCACATTTTTTTCTTTCCCATAATTTTGCAGGTGAAAGACTATGGACATATCAATCCTTGTGTCTAACATGCTCTAGAGTGATTGTTGGCCCTTGGTTATGAATTAAGAAATAAAGCGAAGAAAAAGGAAGAGAAAAGATGAAGTTCGAGCTGCGTGGAAGACACATTGACTGATATTGGGTCGAAGTGGCCAAAGAAGCAGAAAAGAAGGAGCGAAGTAAGGGAAAATGAGTCATTGGATGAGAAGCTCGAGGAAGACAGATCAGCAAGGAAGATGGATCGTGGACAAATCAGCAAGCGGGAAAAATCCACCAATGGATGCTTTGGAGCACCTTGCGGGAAAGAAGGAAAGACAGGCTGGCAAAGCCCGAAAAACATGGGTCAAGTTGACCTAAGCTTTTAGACACCTAGGGTTTTGGTACTTATGGTTTCGACACCTAGTTTTCGGCCTAAGGTTTTCGATGAGTTATTGTAATGTATAAATAAAGGTCTAGAGGACCTGGGATGGGTTGGTGCTAAGTTGGTCAAGAGTTCATTATTATTGTGTGAGTGAGTGATTATTGTTGTGAGAGAGAGAAGTGTTGTGTGTGAGAGACTTCTGGTATTGTAAGATCTTCAGTTGGGTGTGAATATCAACCCTCCAGCTGGGTGCGCAGGGAGGGGACAGAAGAGGAGAAAGAGATAGAGAGATCTGCAAGCTAAGAGTGTAGATAGAACTGCATGTTTTATATAATATCAAGAAACGCAGTTATGTGGACATATCCCTAGGGAGAGGGTGAACCACGTATATTTTGTGTCTTTGTGGATGATGTTGTGTTATTTTGTCTTCTTTTATTCTGTTATTGCATTATTATGTTGGATCTGGAATATAATTGTGTGAAGTAGGTTTATGACTTATAAGAATAACTAGGTTTTTGTGTATTGTTGCCTTGTATCCACTTGCATTTCCTCTAGTTGTAAACACTTGTGTTCTGCAACCCCCTATAGCTACTTTGGGTGAGACTGCATCTACTTTGCAGGTGTTGCTGAAAGTGTCAGTAGTTAGGTCTTGCTGGTGCGTTGTTAGAGCTGAACCCTAGGTTTGCCCATGTGCCAACAAATGGTTCCATTTATGGGACCAGGATCTTCTTGAGGGAATGTCAAGGTGGTTTCCATTGAAGACATAGATTCAGAAGTGGATAGAAGAATAAGAAAAGGACTTCACTGAAGCCCAGAAGAAGAACCCTAAGCTCAATACAGAAGACTGGTTGGGAAGGTATATCTTCATCGATATACACGAGATTTTCTTTGGAGGAATTCATCAGGAGCTATACGAGTGGTTAGACAGATTAGCAGATACACAGTTTGAGATCAGATCTAGACCACCTGTGGTTTGGACATCGGCGCTGATAAAGAAGGTCAAGAGAATTGATAACTCCATGTCAAGAGTAGTAGATCACTAGTTCGATAGTACTATTGGAGGGTACATCACTGAGTTTTTTGTTGACAGAGTAGAGTCATACAACCAAGCAAAGAGATACTTCTTTAAGGGACCGAGAGGAAAAATTTTACACTTCTTAAAGTTGAAGATCAAGATGTTATTGCATGAGAAGAATATATTGAAGATACAATAAGTGGTAAGATCAAAAATGTAATGTTCAAAAACTCAGACAGCAACAATGACACAGAGGTTGGACAAACGCGCAGTGGGAGGACCTTCATAGAGATTCCTCTAGTGAACTTGTTTGAACAGAGACACGAAACACTGGTGCAGGACAAAGGGTTCTACATTGGAGAAGAATAAGAGTTAGTAAATGAGGAACATTCAGAGTCTGCTAGGGAAGAGGAAGGGAATACTGAAGAACCTCGCCGAGAAGAATCAGAAACTTCAAGAACTGTGCAGACTGTTGAAGTAAGTACTATTACTCCTCATGTTGTTTTGGCAACATTGAGTAACCAGAGTAGTCGGAGTTATCAAGGCACTCAAAGCACTGTTACTATCAGTTCAGTACATAATCAGTCTAAAAACCTAGGAAGATCTATGGCAGATGAGATGAGGTTACCTACCTTTAGGGGAGATGGATTTGAAGATCCTGATCAGCATTAGTTTTTATGAAAATCTGTGTGGAGTATTAATAATGTCACTGATGAAGTTGTTAAGAGGGATCAGTTTAGTACTACCCTAAGAGACCGCGCACTGAGTTGGTACATGAAATTTGTCCAAGGAGTTACACAGCCTAAATCATTGAACGTCATTAAGAATGCGTTGATTTCTGAATTCAAGAAACCCAAGTCGGAGTCACGATGCATTACAGAGCTGAAATAAATCAAGTAGAGAGGAGTTGAACCAGTGTGGGAGTTTGATCAGAGGTTTAAGACCTTGACAGGCCATTTGATTTTTCAAATTCCATATGAACATAATAAAGAATGGTTCATTGTTGCCCTCTTGCCACACATCAGAGTCCCTCTGATGCAACAGAAGATCGCTTCATAGGATGAGGCACTAGAGATCGCCATGAAGTTAGAATTAGCCCCTATGGGAGAATCTAGCTCAGGTATGAGTCAAATATTGAGTCAGCTAACTAGCTTATCTCTGCAAGTCAAAGATATGAATAAAGAAAAGGGAAAAGATAAAAGAGAAGATATCGGGTGTATCCGATGCAAATCAGAGGGCCACGATAAGGAACATTGTCCCCTATTTCATGAGTACTTGGCCTCTCGAGCTCCAAGCCCTTTGAAGTAGATTACCCTACCTTGGTGCGAGGTATGTAGAAATAGACATAGCCCTGGTGAATGCTATTACCTGCAAAAATATGTCCAAACACCTACAAATATTTACTGCACATTTTGTAAATCTGTGGGGCATGATGAGAAGGACTGTAGGTATTATGACATGTTGGATGAAATATCAAGAGACGCATATAGGATTCAAGGAGAAGTACAAAAGGAATGAAATACTACACAGTTTAACTCCCCAGGAAGAGGAAACTTCAACCCTCATGATGGATTCATAGGAAGAGGAAGAGCAGAAGGCATGGGTCGAGGTCAAGGTCAGATCATTTATTATAACTGCACACATCCAGGACACTTGGCAAGGGACTGTCAAAACCCTTGTACCACTTGTAGCTACTGCAACTCATTTGAACATGTTATTAAAGATTGTCTTGTGCTGCTATCCAAACTTCAGGAAAGACGAGGAGGGAACCGGAAAGTACAACTAATCTTAGCAGAACCTCGCGTAGAGGAACCCAGAGTCATTGTAATCACTAGAGGAGGCTCTGTTACAGGATAGGACAGAGTGACCCTGGGAAAGACTACAGAAGGATCAAGGGTCAGAAAAGCTGTAGAAAAGACACAAGTATTTGATGCAAGGAAGGAAAAGAAAACATTTGAGGAGGCAAGAAAAGAATTCAAAAGAGATCGAGCTTCTTCATAAAATATATAGCCATAAGTGAGAGAATGTGGAATGCCTCTGGCATTCCATCAATCTACTTCACCTGGAGAAGGAAAAGAGGTAATCAAGCTCATGGAATTCTCATGTACTTTCATTAATTTGATTAAGGATGAAAGGGTTGTACAAGAACTACAAAATTTGATAAGACAGTATGAGATAGGTAGGATAGATCCCCTGTTGAATAGAGCAGTACATCAAGTATCCAAAAAGAGAAGGAAAAATAAGGAACTACACCTTAACGCTCAGATCAGATATTATGATATAGATTATGTGGTCCTCGACTTAGGGTCAGAAGTCAATGTTATGACGAAGCAGACCTGGGCACTCATGGGAAAACCTAAGTTGATTTATTCCCCTATCAGGCTCAGGATGGCTAATCAGCAGGCAGTAAGCCCCTTTGGGAGACTGGAGCATGTCCTGTGGACATCGATGGGGTAAGGACGTTTGCGGAATTCGAGGTGATTGAGATAGTTGATGATAGTTGTCCTTATCTTGCATTGTTAGGAATTGATTGGGATTTCAATAATTCTACGGTGGTTGACTTAAAGAAAGAAGAATGACATTTGAATGTGATGGCTTTAGGGTCATTGCACCTCTTGATCCTGATGAAGGTCGTCGATATATAGAACCCATTAGAGAACAAGATCATGCTTATGAACTAGAGAATATATAGAAATTGACAGCAAGACAGTAGGATTACATTAATCCTATAGCAGATGGAAATTTAAGCTGGTGAAGTGATAGTGCATGCTCATTAGATTCAGAAGAAGCACTAGAGAATTGGTAGAACAAAATGTATGAAGTTTCTGCGTGGAGATGTGCTAGATTGATAAGGGAAGTTCACTGGATTGGAATAGAAGTAAGTAATTTTCCCACCTTTGACGGTTTAAATCATTTAGAAGCTTTCTTATCGGAATTTGAAGAAGTTGTACCAGTACAACAAAGGTTGTTGTCACTGGACGAAGCTTTGAAAGAAACTCCAGCAAGATGGTGGGGAACACATAAAAATAACATCGTGGAGTGGGTGCAATGTCTCACTTTGATGACAGTGCACTTTTCAGAACAAATAGAAGGATGCAAAGTTAGATACACAGGTCAAAGTTGTCCGAAGGAACATGTGCGAAGTTGTGAGGAGGCCTGGAGAAACGTTCCTCAAGAGCAGTGGGTGCATAAATTTATTAACACTTTGGATACAACACCTATCAATTGGTATCTTCAAGAAGAGTTGTACCTCACCACTTCAGATTGGCATGGTATAACTCAGAATGTTGTAGCTACATTTTTATTTGAAATTCAATACCCTACGGTGGATCAAGCTTTACAGGTTGTCAAACAGAAAGTCTTTGAGGAGGCACCTAGCCTCCCTATTAAGAAAGAAGAGGATGAATGGATTGTACCTCTTCAAAATTTGCAAGGATATTACAATATCAATGTTGATGAAGACGATGATCCTAGGAATGTGAACATCGAAGAAACAGAAGGACAGAGAGACATAGCAGGACTAGGATTCAAACTACCTTTTATTGGACAGTCAATCAAAATAAATAAATTTAACATTGGAACAGAGAAAGCGCATAAGCTCGCAAACGTTGGATATTATTGGGATGATGCCACTATTGACAAGATCACAGAATTACTGCATGAATACCAGGACTTGTTTCCAACCAAGTTCACTGATGTGAAGGGAATTAAAGGGCCCATGGGAGAAATGAAGATCCCCTTGAAACCAGATGAAAGGTCAGTCAAGCAGAGGCCCTACATATTGAATCCCAAATATAAGGAGAAAGTCAAGATTGAGTTAGACAAAATGTTGGAAGCAGGAATCATAGAACCTGTTGAAGAGTCAGAATGGATTAGCCCTATGGTGGTTCAAGATAAGAAAACAGGAGAGATCAGAATCTGTGTAGACTTGAGGAAACTGAATGATGCATGTCTACATGATCCATTCCCTACACCATTTACAGATGAAGTGTTAGATAATGTGGGAGGACAGAAAGTTTACTCCTTCACCGATGGATTTTTAGGTTATCACCAGATCAATATTGCTAAGGAAGATCACCATAAGACGACATTTACAATAGAATGGGGATCTTACCAGTACACAGTGATGCCTTTCGGCTTGAAGAATGCACCAACCATCTTTTCTAGGGTGGTGTTCGAAGCATTCAAGGAGTTTTTACATAAATTTTTGGAAGCATATTTTGATGATTGGATTGTGTTTATCTTATTGCAAAATCATATTGAATGTTTAAGACTAATGTTGGATAAGTGCAGGCAATGTCAGATTTCCCTGAACCTGAAGAAGTGCATCTTCTTTTCACCCTTTGGAGTGTTGCTAGGACATATTGTGTGTAAACAGGGGTTGCTGGTAAATCCATCTAAGATTGTCATTATTGTTTATCTACCCCCTCCTACTTTAGTTAGACATCTGCGCACTGTGTTGGGACATACTAGATACTATAGAAAGTTCATTAAGGGCTATGCACATATTAAAGCACCCATGGAGAATATTTTCAATAAAGATTGCCAGTTTCAATGGACAGAAGAATGGCAGCAGAGCTTCAAGACACTGAAACAGAAAATGGTTACTGTGCCTATTATGGTTTTCCCAGATTGGAGTAAGGAAATTCATGTGCATGTCGATGCATCCTCTATTTCATTGGGAGAATTTCTAGCACAACCAGGAGCAGGAGATATTGACCATCCATTAGCCTTTTCTAACAAAAAGATCTCAACAGCTAAGATAAATTACACTACCACTGAGAGAGAAGGTTTAGCCATGGTGTACGCATTGTAGAAATTTCATCACTATTTGTTGGGAGGACACTTTAAGATGTTCACTGATCACTCTACATTGAAATATTTAGTCAACAATCCAGTGTTGGGGGCAAGAATCTACAGATGGATTCTGTTATTCCAGGAATATGATTTTGAGATTATGGTTAACCCGGGAAGAATGAACAAGGGACCTGATCACTTGTCTAGGTTAGAACATGGAGAGGAACCTACTAGTTTGGATGATACACTACCAGATGCACAATTTCTCACCATCGGAATGATTGATGATGAATTCACTGAGACAGTCCAGTTCTTGTCTACAGGGATGGAACCTAGTGAATATACATTCATTCAGAAGAAGCAATTGGTAGTTCGTACTGCAGATTTTTCACTTATAGAGGGACAACTATATAAGATGGGACTAGACGAGATCCTGAGGATATGTGTTATGGAGGCAGAAAGACCACTAATTTTGGAAGAAGCACATGAAGGCATCACAGGAGGACACTACGCAGGAAAGGCATCAACATAGAAGGTACTTAGAGCTGGCCTCTGGTGGCCTACTTTACACAAGGATGCAAAGGATTACTAAAAAGCATGTGATGTATGCCAACGGGTTGGGAAACCTTCTAGAAGAGATGAAATTCCTTTAGAACCACATATAACCTTACATACATTCGAGAAATGGGCCATTGACTTTGTGGGACCTATCAACCCACCAGGAAAGTGCATAGGAGATAGATACATCATCACTGCGACAGAATATTTGACCAGATGGGCAGAAGCAAGAGAAGTTAAGGACTATAGTGCAAATACAGCTGCACAATTCATATTTGATGATATCATAACCAGGTTTGGATGCTTGAAGATCCCCATGAGTGATCAAGGCACACATTTTATTAATAATACTATTGAATCCTTGACTCGGGAATTTGTAGTTCACCATTAGAAGAGCACTCCATACCACCCACAAGAGAATGGTACGGTCCAAGCCTTCAACAAGATATTGGAGATCACATTGACGAAGATTTGCAGTGTGAATAGGGACGATTGGGATTTGAGAGTACCAGTAGTGTTATGAGCCTATAGAAATACTTGCAACAAGATGACAATGCAGACTCCCTTTACATTGGCCTATGGTCTTGAAGAAGTTGTACCTATGGAATATTTGGTTCCTAGTTTGAGAATTGCAGTGTTTACAGATATGGATGACACTGGCAATATTCAAGAGAGGCTCGCGCAGTTGGTCAAAATGGAGGAAGACTGGTTTATTGCAGGATTCCATCATCAAGTACAAAAGGAACGAGAGAAGGCCTACCATGACAGACACATCAAGAAGAAAGCCTTTAAGAAAAGAGATTTAGTATTGGTATACGACAGCAAGTTCATAAAGCATCCAGGGAAGTTCATGACACATTGGCTTGGGCCATATGAGGTTGCCTATGTTACAGAAGGAGGAGTTGTGCAATTGAAAACTTTGAATGGAGAATGGAAGGAAGGTTTGGTAAATGGGAGTCAGTTGAAATTGTACTATGACAACCAGTTTCCTTGCATCTCTTAGTAAACGCAGAAGAAGAAGGGTCTAGGTACCAGGTGCAGTTGAAACTAGGTACCAGACATAGAAAATACATACTGCACACAGTGGGGAAGGATAGAGAAGAAAGCACAGGTTGCTCCACACAGTTTGAATTCGAAGAGAAACAGAAGGTTCAGACCTGAAGTGCCTTGAGACGAGTCACAGGTGAGTGTTGGGGGCTTGTTGGCCCTTGGCTATGAATTAAGAAAGAAAGCGAAGAAAAAGGAAGAGAAAAGACAAAGTCTGAGCTATGCGGAAGACACATTGACTGATATTGGGTCAAAGTGGACAAAGGAGCAGAAAAGAAGGAGCGAAGTAAGGGAAAATGAGTCATTGGACGAGAAGCTTGAGGAAGACAGGTCAGCAAGGAAGATGGATCATGGACAACTCAGCAAGCAGAAAAAAGCCACCAATGAATGCTTTGGAGAACCTCGTGGGAAAGAAGGAAAGACAGACTGGCGAAGCCCAAAAAACATGGGTCAAGTTGACCTAGGGTTTTAGACACCTAGGGTTTTGGTACTTAGGGTTTCGACACCTAGGTTTCGGCCTAAGGTTGTCGGTGAGTTATTGTAATGTATAAATAAATGTCTAGAGGACCTGGGATGGGTTGGTGCTAGGTTGGTCGAGAGTTCATTATTATTGTGTGAGTGAGTGATTATTTCTATGCGAGAGAGACGTGTTGTGTGTGAGAGCCTTCTGGTATTGTAAGATCTTCAGCTAGGTGCGAATATCAACCCTACAGTTGGGTGCGCAGGGAGGGGAGAGAAGAGGAGAAAGAGAGAGAGATATGCAATCTTAGAGAGTAGATAGAACTGTATGTTTTATATAATATCAAGAAACGCAGTTCTATGGATGTAGCCCTAAGGAGAGGGTGAACCACGTATATTTTGTGTCTTCGTGGTTGATTTTGTGTTTTTTTGTCTTCTGTTATTCTGTTATTGCATTATTATGTTAGATATGGAATATAATTGTGCGAAGTAGATTTATGCCTGATAAGAATAACTAGGTTGTTGTGTATTGTTGCCTTGGATCCACTTGCATTTCCTCTAGTTGTAGACACCTATTTCCTACAACCTCCTTTAGCTACTTCGAGTGAGACTGCATCTTCTTCACAGGTGTTGCCGAAAGGGCCAGTAGTTAGGACTTGTTGGTGTGTTGTTAGAGCTGAACCCTGGGTCTGCCGCTCTGCCAACAGTGATTTCCAAAAATTGTTGATGAACTTAGGTTCATGGTATGACACAATGTATGTTGGTGCACCAAATTTGACCCATATGTGTGCAAAAAAAACTATGTTATGTCTTTTGTAAAGTCAATTTTCTTGCAAGGTGAAAGTACTACCATCTTCGAGAACCTATCAATGACAATAGACATTGCATCATGGTTTTTTCATGTTGTTGGTAGGCCTATTAAAAAATTCACAAAGATAGACTCTCGTGGTTACTTGGGATTAAATAGAGATGTGTGTTAGGATCCTATAAGCTATAGGAAGTTTGAATATGTATTTTCCTCTTGGATTGCTTGTTTTCCTTAGAGTTAATAAGGTCCAAGACCAAATTTTCAAACAAATTTCCAAATACAATTTGATCATTGTTTAGCATGTTTAATTCAGTGCTAATCCCTCCACGTGTTCATGGTCATCATCATCTAGGTCATGGATTAGAATTCATTTTTTGAATATATCATTATAAGGTCAGTCATGAAAAATTAAAGTGAGTCATATTCATCACTTGGGTCACTACCATGGGAATTAGCACCTTAAGGACAGTTTGAGATAAAGGTAAGGTGATGTTACACATAAGAAAATCATGTTGCAGTCACATCACATAATATCATTCTATTACTCAAAGGAAAATCGACTTTTCAAAGCTATTAAAAGGCCATCCTGGTATATTAAATCCTCATTTCAGTGTTCTTAAACTCCTCTTCACCATCAAGGTCCATCTCAACCATTAGAACACTGAAATTCGCCATCAAAACACTTATTCACAGCCCACACTGCGTTTCTGGCAGCCCACGCTACGTTTTTGGCATCCCTCGTTGCGCGTCTGGCAGAAGTGTTGCGCTTTTGAAAAGGAAGAAAAATAATTTGTTGTAGAGGTTTTCTTCACTAGGTCACAGGTCCAACGCATCATTAAAAAGTAATTGGGCCACATTCATGCCACCTTTACCCTTCTTTTCTTCATTTTCTTCATACAACTCAGTAAAAAACCATCTCCTAGGGTTTTGCTACGTCTTAATATTTCAGTCATATTTTTCCATTTTCTGTTGTACAAAACTGCATCCTGTTCTTAAACTCCCTCACCTACACTCCCTAACACCAATCCCTACTCTCCACAATTTCCCCAAGAGTTTAGAGAGCATTTAACCACTACTTTCCCTCCATCTACCACACTATCCCTTAACCCTTGTTTCCACAAATTATACCTTATCCCTTCCTTTTCCCACTGAAAATTAGGATTTTCACATCATGGAAAATGGAAGCAGTGATACTTAGAAAAGGAGGTACAATAAGGGTGGGAAAGTTTCTAGGTATGAGCCAACACAGATCAAAGAAATCATGGCCTCACCTTTCATTAAGAAATTATTTGAAGATGTTGGTTGCCTAGGGTTTTGTGAAAGAATTCAAGAGGTGGGTTGCCATGCTAAATTGACCAGCCTCTTTGCTACCAATTTCAAGAAGGATAAGAACACAATTGCAAGGGTAGACTTCACTATTTCCACATATTCCATTGCCACAACTACAGGTATTCCTAATCATGGAGAAATCTGGTTTAAAGGAATGGATTTGGACATTGAAAATTACAAGGTTTTCCTAAAACCACACTATAAAGATACACCAACTCATATTTTTCCTTTCAGATAGTTGTTAGATAGATATGCCATGTTGATGAAGATGATCATGAAATACTTTACCTGTGAAGGGAGATTTTCAAGACTATACCTGTATCACATAAGGTTGTTGATTCATTTCACTGCCATCAAGCCACTTAACTTGCCTCATTACTTATTCAGAAGTCTGGTCAAAATGATAGAAAAGGTACAAAGCAAAGGGAAAGATCACAAAACAAATTTGTTTCATCATGGTTTGGTAAAGGTCATGGTCATCCAAAAAATTTCAGAAATCAACATGCCTTGGGAGGATTTCATCCGGTTAGTTTATCTTTTGCCTGCTACTAGTCAACCCAGCAATCAAAACACTTCATTAGCACCACCAAGGCCACAGGACGTTGGCTCATCCAACAAGTTGTCAACTACAAAGACACATGTGGCGGATATTACACAGACTTACTAGAAAGGGAAAAAAAAAAAAAAAATTTCCCAGAGAGCACCAAGAAGATGTCTACACCCAGAATGTTGACTAGGGCACAAACTAGACAAATGCCCGAGGACAATACGATGGAAAAAGTTCAGGGAGAATTGGAGCAGTCACCTAGGCATGTAGATGACTCCCCATTGCATAATTTTGAGGAGGAGATGCCTCATGAGCAAGAGATGTTTGACCATGCAGACAAATCAAATGAAGAAATTATCAAAGAGCAACAAGCACAAATACAAGAGATAAAGGATGATCTTGCAAAGGAAAATAACATGGTGTCATTAATAAAACAAGAGAATAGACTTTTGAAGTTGAATGCAATGTATCAAAATACCTCACTATGTCATCCATCATCCAACAATGCAAAAGACAAAGGTAAAACATTGATTGGTCTAGAAGAGCAGGTGGAAGGCAAGGAGCCAGTAAAGAAAAACCATGTTCACTCTATAGGTGATGAGTTTGAGAAGATCAAGGAGTATAGGCTTGGGAGAGTAAAAAAATACTTGGATAAGATATTGAAGAGGGCCAACAGAGACACCAAGCTGCAGAGAAACATGGCGAGACCTTATTTCACCAGGAACCTGATTTGCAAAATTAGGCTCAAAAACATGAAAAAGAGGCTAAGGAAAGCCCTAAAGAAGAAAAAGAGGAGATATAGCCTTGATCTCTTGGATGATTCATCATTTATTGTGTAAAACCATCACACAAGGATTCCCATAAACAAATTACAAGGAATTTTAACAATTTTGGTAAAATTTTTAAATTTTTGGTATTTTGACAGTTTTGATGTACAGAAGCACAGCATGGCCATGCTGCACTTTCTCTCAGAGGATCTAAATGATGAAAAAATTACATGCTTTGATAGGTATTGATTTTTACTTCACATATATATACTCTGTTGGAAATTTCAGATCACAGTGTTGAAGAAAAATCCAAAAAACATGATAAAAAACAGGTCTCTGCCACTTTTTCAAGACCTTCGTTGCGCTTCTGGGTGTAACTTTGGGAAAACATATTTTTCTCTGTCAAAAGGTGTCCATTTTATTTTATTGAGGTGTCTAATGGAAAATATATACCCTTATGTTTCCATTGATCCTTTTCGAGTTGTATTTGGAGTAGTGGAAGGCTTTCAAAAGTCCTCTCCAAGGTTGGCGTTGCGTTTTTTATTGATGTTGCGTTTCTGGGAAATATGACATTTTTTTAATTTGCTTGGTCAAAGTTGATTACCACTGATGTAATTCGACTTATAGTGAATTTATATGATGTAATTAAGTGTCATGGGGTTAAATTAATTTTTTCCATGTGGATTTGGTGATATTTAATGCTTGTCAAAGTCGAATTGAGTTAGTTGAGCTATTGACCAGTTTTTTATTGTGCAAGAAACAAAGGCCTTCATGTATTTATCCATGTTTGCATAAGGGTGAGACCAATAGAATTGTTTTTACAAAACTAAGAGAACCCTATGTATCTCAAAGTGACCTCTTTAATTGGGATAAGGTATTCCTAGATTAGATTGTTGCATTTTCCCTTTCCAGTACACACAAATTTACATGGAAATACAAGTTGTTGCGCAGCTAGAAATTTCCACTAGAATTTACATTTTCTTCCATGCACAACATAGTGATTTTTTGTTTCAGACATCGATTCTTGTTCCATCTTTCAATGCAATTCCAAAATACATATCTATCTTATTTATAAACTTCTCAACATGGTTGAGTTGTATGATTCGAGAATATGTGTATTAGTTTTTGATTTATTGCACAAGTAGTGTAATGATCTTGCCTTGCAAAATTCAAATTGTACTTCCCGCTTAATTTTGTTCTTACATGGAAAATATCTTCATGATATCTACATTTTTCTCCCATTTGGTTTTTTGGCATTCTACTCTTCTAGCAATATCTAGAGATAGGAAGGTAATTGTTTGCCTCGAAACCTTATTTCCTTATGGACCATATTGATATGCACTTGCTTCTCAATATTTGTAGGTTCACTATATGTCAAATATGTGTTTAAAATTATGCATATTTCCTCCAATGAAAATAAATCTATATTAGGGGTCTCAACTTTGCAGTGTTGAGATTTTGGAGTTTAAAACACAATTCAATTGTAGTGATTTTGAAGTTAGGAAAAAATGTGAAAAAGAGGCTAAGGAAAGCCCTAAAGAAGCTAAAGAGGAGAGATAGCATTTATCTCTTGGATGATGCATCACTGATTGTGTAAACCCATCACACAAGGAGTCCCATAAACAAATTGCAAGGAATTTTGACAATTTTGGCAAATTTTTTAAATTTTTGGTATTTTGACAGTTTTGATGTATAGAAGTGCAGCGTGGCCACGTTGCGCTTTCTCTCAAAGGATATAAATGATGAAAAAGTTACATGATTGGATAGGTATTGAGATTTACTTCACATATATATACTCTTTTGGCAATTTCAGATCACAATGTTTAATAAAAATCCAAAAAACATGAAAAGAAACAGGTCTTTGCCACTTTTTCAAGACCTTCGTTGTGCTTCTGGGAGTAACTTTGGGAAAACATATTTTTCTCTGTCAAAAGGTGTCCATTTTATTTTCTTGAGGTGTCTAATGAAAACTAGATACCCTCAGGTTTCCATTGAGCCTTTCAGAGCTAGATTTTGAGTAGTGTAAGGCTTTCAAAAGTCCTTTCCAAGGTTGGCACTGCATTTTTTTATTGATGTTGCATTTCTGGGAAATATGACAGTTTTTTAATTTGCTTGGTCAAAGTTGATTCCCACTGATGTAATTCGACTTATAGTGAATTTATATGATGTAATTAAGTTTCATGGGGTTAAATTAGTTTTTTCCATGTGAATTTGGTGATATTTAATGCTTGTCAAAGTCAAATTGAGTTAGTTGAGCTATTGGCCAGTTTTTTATTGTGCAAGAAACAAAGGCCTTCATGTATTTATCCATGTTTGCATAAGGGTGAGACCAATAGAAGTGTTTCTACAAAAATACGAGAACCTTATGTATCTCAAAGTGACCTCTTGAATTGGGATAAGGTATTCCTAGATTAGATTGTTGCATTTTCCCTTTCCAGTACACACAAATTTACATGGAAATACAAGTTGTTGCGCAGCTAGAAATTTCCACCAGAATTTACATTTTCTTGCATGCACAACATAGTGCTTTTTTGTTTCAGACATCGATTATTTTTCCATCTTTCAATGCAAGTCCAAAATACATATCTATCTTATTTATAAACTTCTCAACATGGTTGAGTTGTATGATTCGAGAATATGTGTATTAGTTTTTGATTTATTGCACAAGTAGTGTAATGATCTTGCCTTGCAAAATTCAAACTGCACTTCCAGCTTAATTTTGTTCTTACATGGAAAATCTCTTCATGATCTCTACATTTTTCTCCCATTTGGTGTTTTGGCATTCTACTCTTCTAGCAATATATAGATACAGGAAGGTAATTGTTTGCCTTGAAACCTTATTTCCTTATGGACCATATTGATATGCACTTGCTTCTCAATATTTGTAGGTTCACTATATGTCAAATGTGTGTTTAAACTTATGCATATTTCCTCCAATGAACATAAATCTATATTACGGGTCTCAACTTTGTAGTGTTGAGATTTTGGAGTTTAAAACACAATTCAACTATAGTGATTATGAAGTTAGGAAAAAATGTGAACATTGAGAAACAACATAAGTAGAACTTGGAACCCTATAGAATTAAATTTATAAATTTAATTTATGTTATAGGAATGAATATTTCCTTCAATGAAAAGGAAAAGCAATTTTAAAAGTTAAAAAAAGGTAAAAAAAAAAATTTAAAAGCAAGTGGAGAACATGGCTTGTGTGTTAAGGTGAGGGTTAAAGTCTATTAGTTTAGCATTTTTTTTCAATATATATTTACTTCTCTTTTCACCTTTTGGTTATGTGTTAGGTGGGTTCTCTAGGGATATCCCAAAGAAATTTAATGAACCCATGTTTGTTTTAGGTCTGTATGTAGAATCCAAGTTTGTCCCAAGAATCTGTTACCAAACTGAGAGCCAAACTTGAAAAATTGGCACAGGTTGTAGTACCCTCTATTATGTTTGTAAACCCAGGAATATAGGTTCTAAGTTTATTGAACCCATTGTATCCATAGTTGAGTTTTAGATAGTAGGTGATAAGTCAACCTTTTTGAGTTTAGAGTTGTGGATCAATGAAAAGCCTCATTATACATTTTCCATTTGTAGATGAGTGGGTCATATGACATGTTTCGGTTTGACTATATCTTTGTACAAAAATTCAAATTGTACTCTGGATGATCTTCATTTCATTTCTAGTATAAAGCTATCATATTTTACCTTTTTGAATATATACTGAACTATTTCTTTTTTTAGTTTGGATCATGAAAATACAAGTACCTGAAAGAGAGACCCTTATGCAACACTGGAGTGCAATAGATTTATTTCATTAAAAAAAAATCATAACATTATCTCTCCAAGTATTCTCAATTCAAATATCTCATTTAGATGTTGTTGATAGTCTGGCTTCTCTAAACTTTGAAGACAATGGAATCTTGTGTAAGAATGTTTCAATGTTATTTTCATGGCAAAGGGTCACAAAATATTTTGTAGTGTCAGCATTGCAACTGCCCCTAATGCACTTGGTAATGGGGATTGACATCCCTAACCGTTGTCACTGGAAACCAATTAGAAATTGTATTGAAGTTTGAAGTGATTTTTGAAAGGAACTGCCTTTCAAACTGTGTTTTTTCTATTATGTGGAAAGGTGTACTCTGAAGTGTTGACTTGAGGATAATGTACTTAAGTTCCTCCTATAGTCTCTTAAGTTGGGTAGATTGTCAAATACCTTATGTGAAGTACAATATTGTATTTAGTTTCTCTACTTGCAAAAAAAGGAATGACTCCCCTTAAAAATGTAGCATGCATTGATAATCAGGGATTATAATGGGTTGTATTGAATGACCTTGTAAAGAGAATAGTATCTCAATATTGGTAGTGAGAAGTATGATCAATATGTTATGTATTACCTTCAAATTCATTACATTTTAGGTTGGAAACTTTTCAATTCATTCA
>JASDQU010508566.1:18957-40927 GCA_032191745.1 Picea mariana | reverse complement strand
AGTGAGGTAGACTTCTGAATCACAAAATTCCTTTGAGAAAATAAAGAAGGCCCTGACTGAAGCCCCCGTGCTTATTAGTCCCGACTACTCAAAGGATTTCCTTATTTTCTCCTTTGCCTCTCCTGACACGGTGGCTCTTGTTTTATTACAGACAAACAAGGTCAGACTTGAGAAGCCTATTGCCTATTTCAGCCGAGCATTGAGGGATGTCGAAGTCGGGTATAACTCTATGGAGAAGCAGGCCTATGCCCTGGTAAAGGCTCTCAAGGCATTCAGAATCTATGTCATGCAGTAAAAAATCATCGCTTACATCCCCTTAGCTGTTGTTAAATACATTCTCATCCAACCTGACATAGATGGGAGAAGGAGTAAGTGGATCGCCAGGATTCTGGAGTTTGACCTGGAAATAAAGCCTACCAAATTGATCAAAGGTCGGGGCTTAGCCAAGCTGTTGGCTGAAGCCAATTGCCAAGCTTTGGGGATAAGTTTCATCAACAAATGCTCAGGAATCTAGCAAGGTCAGTTGTCTGAAAGAGACCCTCAAAGGGAGCCCACATTGGCCCGATGTCCTTGGTATAAGGATGTCATATATTTCCTGCAGGAGTTGCGGCCTCTAGATGGCCTTCCGAGAAACAAAGCAAGAGCTCTGAAGCTCAAGGCAGTTAGATATTTCCTTATTGATCAAATATTATACTGGAAAGACCCCTTGGGGGTACTGTTAAAATGCATGGATCCACAAGAGGACGACAAGATCATGTTTGAATTTCACAGTGGCCTATGTGGAGGACACCACTTCTGGAAGGCCACATCCCACAAAATCCTCAGGGCTGGATACTACTGGCCCACCGTATTCACTGATGTCTGCAGAAGGGTCCGGGCTTGTATCAAATTTCAAATATTTTCAGGAAAGTAGCAGCTCAAGTCTCTGCATTTACAGCCTGTAGTTGTTTTGGGACCCTTCCAGCAATGGGGCCTAGATTTTACTGGAGAAATCCATCCTTCTTCCAGTGGGAAGCAAAGATGGATTCTGACTGCCACAAAATTCTTTACCAAATGGATTGAAGCTATCCCCACCAGGATTGCTTCCCACAAGGTAATTATTGGATTCTTGGAAGACCTCATCACAAGATTCGGATGCCCACGAAAGATCGTTACAGATAATGCAACCTCATTCAAGGCTGAACTGCCGGTTAGGTTCTGTGAGCAATTCGGAATCAAGATGATTCACTCCACTCCATACTATCCTCAGGGAAATGGTTTAGCAGAATCCTCCAATAAAAGTCTCATAAGGATCATCAAAATATTATTGGAGGACAACAAAAAGGCTTGGAATTCAAAGCTGAAATTCGCTCTATGGGATGATCGGGTGACTACAAAGAGATCTATAGGCATCTCCCCTTTCCAGTTAGTTTATGGAGTAGAAGTTTTCCTCCCTTCTCAGCTGGATATTCCCGTAGAGAAATTCTTCCAGGATCATCAGGAGGAGCCTGATGACATGATCAGAAGGATTCATCAGCTAGTGGAGGTCCAACAGGCCAGGGAGCAGGCAATGGACAGAATTCAGGATCATCATCAAAGGATGAAGCAGGTTTTCGATAAGAAGGCCAAGAAGGAGCGGTTCCAGATAGGAGACCTGGTGCTAAAATGGGATGCTCCTAAGAAAGATAAGGGAAAGCACAGAAAATTTGAAGCCCTGTGGATCGGGCCCTTCAAAATCTCAGAGGTTTTCTCGAATAACACATATTGACTACAGGATTTAGAGGGTGAAGAAGTTTTCAGCAGCCCAGTAAATGGGCATTTTCTTAAAAAATGTTTTTTCTGAGCCTTCCGTGGCTCCTGTGTTTGTAAATATTGTTCTTTCAGTTCCTTGTTTTATTTTTATGTTTCGGCTTAGTAAATGACTCCATAGCCCAACAGCAAGGCACTGGAACTGCAAAATGAGTCCTTAGAGTATCACAGGGACGACTCTATCCCCCATGGAACCTAATGTTAGCAACATTACTTGTCTTCGGCATTGGGATATCCAGGTCTGCAGGTTGTACGAGGAGCACCCAAGCACAACGCATAGAAGAAGTCATGTTCGTACTTAAAATCAAGCGAGCGGGCAAAGTTATAGTGTCAATGGTCCTGATCTATCCTGGTCAAGTTATAGCGAAGTTGCACCGAGGTTAACGCAATGGATCGCGCCCATATTATATGCAGGGAAGAATAGCAGTCGTCCGTCCAAAGGACGCATGGCATGAGATCCAGTCTCGTCGGCTTTTCGACAGTCATGAGTTCGAAGGGTGAAAGTTCCATATCACTCTGTATCGCGGAGCCCCGAACCCCAAAGTGTCGATAGCGCCCAAAGTCGGGCCCACAATATCAAGGGGTAGTCTCAGTCGTCCATTTGAGGAGACACCTGGTGCACACGATTAGGCTCCTCGCCTTTTCGCCCATCGCAACTTCGAAACGCAAGAAGAAGCTCCATCTTTACCTGATGTGCGAAATGATGAGAGCGTCCAGTACCGGGGGCCCACAGCATTGTCGGGAGAGTTTTAGAACCGTCAGATCCAGAGGGGTGCGTGGCGCCAGATTAAGCCGTCTTGGCTTTTCACTCATCGCGATTTCAAGAAGAAAGGATTAAATCCTTTTGTTCGCGAACGCCGAAAGCGCTTTGGGAATAAACATGGGGTCACAGCTCGTGGTCACTTGGGAAAGAAAGGAACTATGCTGAAAGGGGTCAAAGGCACTGAATCCAGTCTCCGAAAGGATCGTCTCGATCTCCAGGTACCATCTGATACGATCCTACTCTCGGCCTTCACTTGGAGTAAATAAAGGCGAGAAGGGGTGGGTGAAACCTATCCTCATCCATTAAGTGTAAGGTATGGAAGGTCTGGCAAGCGGTCCACTTGAGAGGGTCCTGTGTACCCAGTTCTTCAAAGAAGCCATGCCTAGTCCTCGACTAGCCAGAGAAGGTATGCACACGCTAAATCAACATTTACTGGCTCAGCTACTCCCCCTGCAGGAGCCATGTGCATTTAAGGTGGCAAAAGACAGAGAAATCCTGTCCGAATTTGGCTGAAGGGACACCGAGCCTTGGAAGACCAAGGACACCTCTGTTAGGCGATTTTCCTGAGTATATAGACTCAATATTTGTATTTCGTAAAGGATCGATGGTTGAGCAAAGCTCCCGATTGTAAATTTTTGATGAAGCGTTGGTCGCTCTGGTTAATGTATAAGGCATTTGAGATTTCTTACTTTATGGATGTGAGCTTCCCTTCCATATCTTTGTTCACTGTGTTAGAACAACTCGGAATTGGAGGATCTAGTCAAGTTGTGGCTGTTATAGGATGATGTAGGTTGGATCATTGTAATAGTTGCATTGTTTCTAATCGGTTCTTGTGATTCTCTTAGCACTGAAACGACTTGGAATTGAAGGATTCAGTTGAGTCACCCCTCAGCTCCTTGAAGCTCTGGACCAAGAGCATCTTGGATTCTGATTTTTTCATCCTCAAGCTTCCGAAGTCCTGTTTCCCGAGGCAGTCTTGCTCGCCCTTCTCATAAGTCTTCCTTCTACCACCCTTAAATCATTTACTGATATAAGTTGGATCAAGACCTCCCTTGCTTTCTACATACTAGGCCCAGTTTTCTGAGTTAAAGCTATATTTTCTTGAGTCTTTACCCATCTGATCACCCCATTAAACAAATTGTGACATAAAACTGATGGGCGTTGGGCTCTGCTCCTGCTAGCAATCCAGGAGTGACTTCTGACACTAACACGTTCATAGGTATCTGAGTGAGCTTCACACATAAGTTTACCAACTTTCCTCTGAATAGTCCTATTCCTCCTAATGAAGGGATCAAAGCAGGATTCCCTATAGCTTCCCAAGTTCTTTCTGTCATGATATTCACTTGTGTTTCCTCATTTATAACATAGTGAAAGTCGAAGTCTCCTATCTTGCTTCAATGCATTCTTTTTCTTTAAAGATCTATGATAACCTGACATGTCGGTGATCATTCAGGGTTTCGTTTATTTGCAGTAATACTTTCTATGATTCTTTATGGGGTTATGTTATAGCCTTAGTTTCTGGATCTACCTTAGGGTTCTCCTAGTTCAGAGTTATTCTTTCAAGCTTAGTGATCATTCTAGGGAAATCTAACACTTCATGGTCCATAGCCTTACAACAAAGGAAACTAGGTTTTCTTCCAGGTAATTCCTTAGAAATATGTCCCAGTCTTCTACAACTATAACATAGGGTCAATCCTCTCTTTCTTTTAAATGATCCCCAGCCTCTCCTGTACTACGCACTAGGATCATGGTAGCTAAACTGCATCAAATTCTTTCTAGGATCCTGCATCCATTTGTTAGTCCAAACATTCCTTCTATGCATAGGTATAATATATGTTTCACTATTCTTATCAGATCTACTCGTATCAAACCTTCTTTCATCTATTAATTCCCTAGCTTTCAAGTTTCAAACTAGGACAGACTCTATTAAACATACCTAGTTCCATACTCTAGAAACAAAAAATTTCCAGTTATCTTACTTCTACAGAGCACAAAGATTTTAGATCTAAAACTTTTAACAATTCTTACCTTTATCAGAGCACAAATCTTTCAAATCTTTCCTCTTTTAATCAGACGTTCTTACTTTTACCTTTCTTAGAGCACAGAGCTTTCAGATCTTACTTCTTTTCTTCAGATCGAATCTCCTTTCTTCAGATCGAGCTTCTTTTCCTTAGCATAGATCTTGTCAAACTAAGTAGAGTATTGCGCACTAGGGCACAGATCTACGCACAGAGATTCCACAATTTTTGTTCATATCCTTGCAAAAAGCTTCTTCTTCCTCAGTTCCCAACAATCATAGTTTTAGGTCCCAACAATTGAACCATTTTTTGGCACAAGGGAAGAACCAGAGTTCAACACTATAATAGTGCACCAACAAAACCCTAACTACCGACCCTTTTGGCAACACCTGTGAAGCAGATGAAGTCTCACCCGAGGTAGAGGTAGGGGTGGTTGCAGGTGTTGGGTCACATATTTGTCCATATTTGCATCATCTATAGACATCCATTCCATCCCTTCTTCATCCTATTATCGTTCATTTATCATTCCATTTTCCATACATTTGCTACAACTGCTCATAAAATGACATATTATTCTTGTTATTCTTTAGTGGTTAATAATGATTATTCTTCCTTCATTTTTAATGAATTAAAAACTATTATGCATGATTTTTCTGATGATGGTTTGACGAGTGATTTTATGTATCAATAGTTGCTGCAGTCAAGGTTCCAACCTCCAAATGACACATGTGAGTTCCAGCTCGTGGTTAACCGTTTTCAGTGAAAAACGTGGCAGATAAGGAGAGATGAATTTGTGTGGAATATTGTGAGTAGATGAGGATGAATATCTAAATTTCGAGACATTCGCGAGTCGTTTTCCAATTGGAGCTACGGTTTGAGAGAAATCGTTGGTTCTTTAAAAGGGTATTTTTCCAGATTTACAGTTGCGACCAGTTCTCTAAACTTAGCAATTTGTTTGAGCAACCCAGGGATTTGTGGATTTGATTTGTATAAATAAGACCTCTTCAATCAGGAGAGAGGCAGTGATGAAATTATATAGAATTTATTTGTAAGAAAGAGCTGAACTTATGTAATTTTTTATTTTTCTTCAATAATACAAAGGAGGTGATGGATCTGCAATTATGTGCAGCTTTCTCTTAATATTGTAAGTCTTTTGGCCACACGTGCTAGGTGAGGTAGGGCCCCCTCAATATGCTATGTGTTGGTCTTATTCATTTACTTGTATTTGTTTCTTCATTGTCTTAATTTATCTTGGTTTATGATTAGTTGATCATTGCTTACAGTTGTGTGTTGTTTATTAGATTGTTGTTACAGTAAGATTCAATTCATGTTGTTGTTACTTCATTTTGTTAATAATCCTTTAATTTATGTAAGAGTGTGGTAGTGATTTTATTTCAATTGAGTGTATTTTCAAGCAAGAGCGGATTTGATTGATTTTAAGTTATGTGTTTTATTTTATTAAATAGATAATAGTGTTAGTTGGAATTTGCTGCTTGCATATATTGTGCACAGTAACTTTGAAATAAAAGACTTCCTTAAGTTGACAAATTAAATAGTTGGGAAAATACTACAATGCAATTAATTCAACATTAGTTCAGCTCAATGTAATGACTGTTGTTCCTTTGAGTGTAGTTATTGTTCATTTGAAAGGAACAACTATTGTTCCTTCCGCGTGACTGTTTCTCCTTTGAGTATCGTTGTTTTTCATTTGAAAGGAACAATTGTTGTTCCTTTCGTGTGACTATTGTTCCGTTGAGTATCATTGTTGTTCATTTGAATGGAGCAAGTGTCGTTCCCTTTATGATTGTTGTTCCTTTATAGGTGTTGCATCTCTGTAGGTTGGGTATTGAAAATGGAAGGTAAGAACCTACCTAAGAAACAAGTAAAATGCTTGTGCCAGTGCCTACCTTTGGCTGATGCATAGATGTTTTTTTTAGGACATATTTAGAGCCCAACAACAAGACTCAAGTGTCTACAACCTTAGCTGGGACACAGATCTATGATTTTTCTACTTAATAGAGCACTTAGCACCATAAGTTCCTCAATATACAGTCAATAACCACTTCACTCATAAGACAGAGCTTCACATCATTAACACTGATATAATGTATTTAAGTACGTATCATAAGTAAATAGGTCATATCTGGTAGATCAAGCACTGAGCATATTCATGTATATTAGATCTATCATTCTACCTGTCATTAGAACTAAGCATAACTAGATATATCTAATCATCTCAAGCACTTAGCAAAAGAAGAAATAAACACATTAAGACAAGCACAAAGAAAGACAACACAGTGTTTATGTGGTTCACCCCTCTCCTGGGGCTACATCCACCAAATCTTCTTCTTTATTGTCTTTGGTCAATCGGTTACAAGCATAGAGCCTCCAAACCCTTACTCTGGATGGGAAATAAGATCTGGGCATCTTGCTAGATCCTTCTTCCTTGCGTTGCAGCACTAAGCCTCCTATAGTATCACACAAGGACTTGCACTCAACTCTGCAAGTCTTACACAGAATGCATAAAGCCTTGATCACACAGATCCCACTCTTGGCACTTAGCCTACATCACATAGATATATCATCCACCTCTCCCCATTTTTCCTTTGTATGGACTAGAAATGTATATATACATACAAAATAGGACTAAACATGGGTAAACCCATGGGCCAACATCCAATTCCCATTACATATTCCCAAAAACCCAAAACGGGGCCCAAAAGGGGGTCGAGATCTTGTGATCTCCGCTTCGTCTTGCGCTCCTCCTTCGACAGGGTGTCAAAGTTCCAAAATAGGTCAACATGACCAAGAAATTCCCAAAACTTGGTCAAGGGCCAACAGGGTTGGTGCATGACATTTTTGGTGGTTGAATTGGAAGTTCCATGACATTTGAAGAGAGTTCCAACAAAGATTCTACGGATGGAAACAATGAAATTTGACAAATATGAGACACCCCATTATGAACATTGTTGCAAACATGGACGATATCAAAGATTATGTGTTCGGTACATGTGACATATTCCTTGAGTCTTGAAACCCTCCCATACCGTCAAGGCATGTTTCTAGTCTAACCATGTCGAATTTCAATGCATACATGAACAGTTTGAAGAAATTTCAATGTTGGCCCCATTCACTCCTCACTATGCGGGGTCGATGGAAGAAATTTCACTATGTTCATTCACCTTCAAGGAAATCCCCCATTCACTATTCTCACTATGAGACATCAAAGCTCATTCACCCACTGATTCTACCTACAGGATGCTACGAAGTGATTGCACTTCCTACTTCTACTACGAAGATTCAAGACTTTATGATCTCGCTCCCGAAATCCACCTACACATAAGCTCTCTACTGTGCTTTTGGTCACTATTGTATATTAATAATGAATTTTTTATTTTTTTTATTGAACATTGATGTAAACATGGATGATATCAAATATTATGCAGGGACATCAAACATCCTTAAGTATCGAAACCCTCCCATACCTTCAAGGAAACTATCTAGTTTAACCATGTCAAATTTTGATGCATATGGGCACAGATTGAAAACATTTCAATGCTGGCCCCATTCACTACTCATTGTGCGGGGTCAGTGCAAGAAATTTGTGATGGGTGTATTTGAAGTTCCATGACATATTTCAAGATAGTTCCGACAATGATTCTATAGAAGGGAATGACAAATGATGACAATGATAGGTGCAACATGATGACCCCAATCGACAACAAGCTGGGACATAGGAGATCACCCCACAAAAGAAGTAAGGAGCCCATAGGATAAGGAAGGATCCCACATGAGTGAGTTGAGTGACATAGGAGATCACCCCACTAATAGAGGAGCAATGCCACAAATATCAGTAATTATTTCCACAACGTTCTTGCTCTGTAAACAAATTTAATTTTCTTCTATAGATCGCTTTTGCCTAAACATGATTTGTTGTTCGGTCTCACTCCCGTTCTCAATGCTCCTCTTTATTGAATCCCTGCCACAAACATTGCAATACAAGGATATCCTCTCGCACAAATGTCATCAATGCACCTCCCAACATTTTCTTCCTTAAATAAATTCTACCATCGATTCTTCCAAAGGGATTTTAGTCTATTACATAGAAACAAAATTTCATAGAAAATTTTGCGATTCCTCTTCCTCATAAAAAAAATTAGTCATTTTGTTTCTTACCAACAACACAATCAAATATAGATTAATCTGCCATCAGGGTCAATGTTACACATATGTGATACTTTGGGCTTGTGAAGTTACTCATATGTGATACTTTGGTCAAGAAACCACATCAGATTTCATGGGATGGATTCTTAATAAAAAGTGATTAGTATTTTTCATCTTTGCAAGTTGAATCTATTATAAATGAATAAGTAGACCACATGGAGGAGTCAATAAAGAAGTAGAAAATGATGGATAGAGAAAGCACTGACCATAAAAATGACCATAGAGGAAGCATTGACCACATATAGGTGGGTGTCCATGTGATGAACTAAAAAATTTCAAGAGGAGCCAGTTGGAATAGGTGGGTGGCAACCAATATCCACCTGGATCAGGTAGACTGACATATATACATTTATTATTGTGAATATAGAACCACTATACATGCAATATAACTTAGTTAGAATCCAATGTTGAGATTTGATATGATGCTCAAGTCTTACCTCTTGTTTGCTCCAAAGTGTGAAGAGTCCTCTTGAAGCTCCTATGGAATCTTAGATAATGAGGTTACTTGACTTCCAAAGGTGTTTCCCTAACTTTGAAACTTCGTTTTCTTTCATCTTGGTCTCCTAAAGGAGGATACTAGTCTTTTATGATTTTACCAAGTCTTTGACAATGAGGGTCTTTAGGGTGTTGCCTAACCCCCTGTAGTTCCAAGAGACCAAAATCATTATTTCAATGGATTTGAAAGGGAACTTCCTTTCTTCACAACATTTTCACTTCAGGGTTTCTAATTCCTAGTTCCCCCTACTATCATACTTGTAAGGGTTTTCTGTGACCCTAGAAGAGTGTATTTTTTATCTTCTTCTTCTTAGATGGTTGTTGAGGCTTGTCGTCCTAACTTTTGCGACATGTATTATTTTGAGGCCCGATCATTATTCCCCTCTTCGCCCAGGATCTTCATCTCTGAGCTGTATTTCACATATGAGAATGTGGCTTTTGTGTCTTTGAATGCATCCTAATCTTTTTCCTTGGTTCTATTGAATCGATGCTTGTTTCCATTGAACTTTCAAAGATGATCACTGTATTTCCTTTGTGTTGTAGGGGAATGATGCTCAATTTTGGGTTTGAATGCAAGCTGATTTGGACTAAAGGTTGTTTGGTGGGTGTCATTCTAGCACCAGGAATGATATGGATTCCCTCTTCTGTGATTTATTCCAGTTGTAATAAATATTCAAACTGTTTCGATGAGGAGATGGTCTCCTTTTGATAAGGGTTTGCATTCCATTTCATGGGTGATTTAATTTTGATGAGTGAGGTTATTGAACCCCCATTGGAGGTGTCAGTTTTATATTATGCCCTATTCCCATTGATACCCATTTTTCATAAGACCACCTTCCATTTTTCTTCACACCTGTTGCTTGGAGGAGTCGCTTCGACCTTTTTGCAATTTCTTGTGAAGTGCCTGTATTCATGACACAACTTGCACTTGAAGGGAAATTTTTCATAATCGAACTGTTGGATATGTTGTCAATTATACAATGATATTATCATTTCCTCAGGTACTCCTTTCTCCAGATCAACCTCTATTCAAATTTTGACGCAAGAGAAGAGGTTTTCCTTTGGTTCTGGCTTGTCTATGAATCGACCAATAAAGTTATCAATGATTTTAAGGACATCATTTCTCCAACAATGCAGAGGAAGGAGAGGGAGCCACTCCGAGACTGGAATTGTAGAGGGAAAATTGTTTTATGTATTGAAATAAAGGGTCCATTTACTGAAATACATGCCTCTTGCTCCAAGGAAATATGGGCCACTACGGAATATTAAATCTTCGTCTTCCTTGTGCTCGAAGAGACATGTGAAGAAACCTTTGTCGCTTCAGTGAACCTTTGATCAAAGGTTTCCAGTTTTTTTCTAGCCAAAATGCCACTATCTTCTGAGATGGCCATGTACCTATAAATTGACCGATTAGTCCCCTATCTACCAGAGCCAATGCTTTCTTTTTGGAGGTGGATGGTGGGATGATAACCTTTGGAATTTCTTCTATTTTTTTGACAAATATGGATTTCTATAGATTGGAGGATTTCACAGAGGTCGCTACCATCATGTTAAAGGCATGTGCTTCTTCATTAGGAGGGGGTGCATGCCCTATCCCATCACTATCTATCATCCCAACAATTAGAGCTAGGGTTTGGTTAGGGTTTCAACGCAGAGCACAGATTTTTCCCTATTCAATCACTTATTGAACTTAGATAATTGTTATGTTAAAAGAGAAAAGAAGTTCCTCGTGGAAAGGACATGCCTTGAATTTGTTACTTGCACGTTACTTGGAGTATTGGGCATTGTGAAATGCAGTCTTGTGGATGTCGAATATTAAAATTCATGAATTTTATGGCTACAAATACTCATCGAATTACATTCTCCAAGGTTTTCATACTAAATGGAGTTTATTATCCATAATGATTCTCCTTAAAAATATGTATATTGTGTGATGAATGATTATGCCATTGATTATATGTGTCTTATTATGTTGGATTTTTTTATAAAAGAAGAAATTCAAGCCATAATATTAATTAGACACTATTGTTTTTTTCTAATGAGATGCATTGAGTGATTTCGACTTGCATATTAGAAAACATGTCAAGACCAATTATAATCTCTCCAACATTTAAATACAACGCAGAGGTAATAGAGATCAAAGAGAAGTTCATGTAAGAAACACAAGTGGAGAGGAACAACACAAAATCCATGATTGGATCATCTGAAACCTCTCCAAAATCCAATTGCAATGCAATGGAAAGGTTAGAGGGAGACGAGAGGATCACATAAGTGGGAGTTGAACTATTCATTATCGAGATGAGAGGAAACACTATGGTAAAAAATAAAAAAGGAAAGAACATCCTTTCATTCTACGAAAATGACAAACTCTTATGACTTAACCCATCACACTTCATCCTCTTAACCCACCACACTTCTTCCACGAGAGGAGGGTATAATAGAAAAAGAGAAGCACAAAAGAAAGAAATTCAAAGGCTAAGTCTATTATCTTCAATGGTGCATCTATGACTATCCAAGAAGCTAAAGCTTGGATTTTGAGAACGAGGAAGTACTTCATGTTTAAATAGAATGTATAACCTTGTTGTCTTATATGTTTAGATTTTCATATGTAGCTTATGCAATTTTTGTTTTTCCTTGAACATATTTTCAAGTCTTTGGATAAATTTATTTGCCTACTTTAACCCTCACCCTGAGAAAGAAGGTTTGCCTTAAGTCAACTTATTTGAAAAATCACGGAACATAACTCAACAAAATTCAAGAACTTAAAGGAAACTTTTGAATGCATCCTTTCACCATTATCACTTCCCAATCAACACCGAGGTGCAATGTCGATAACACTAGGGGCTAGAAAAATTTTTCATCACCTACGTCAATCGGGTCTATGTGTAACCATCCCCTACTGCCCCCCTTGGACTAGCTAAATATGTCACATGTTTGGGGAATTGAAACCTGATGGGGGTATATCAGCCCTTTGTGCATCCATCCCCCACTGCCCCCTTGGACTAGATAAATATGTCACACGTTTGGGGAATTGAAACCTGGTGGGGGGTATATCACCACCCCTGCTTGACCAAACAATTATGTCCTCATTGAAAATTTGGGAACTTAAAATCCCTTATTAAAAAATCAAGGAAGATAAACTCAAAATATTTTGGGAACTTCCTTTCACTATTAGTGTTGCCCAATCAACACCGAAGTGGAATGTCGATAACACTAGGGACCATGAACATTAGGTCGTTTTCGTATATCTAGTCTATACCATCTCTAATGAAAAAACATATGACGACCAATAACATAACCTTTGTATGAAATATCATTATTAATCCATCCTACAACTATAGGGGTCCCACTGTAATGTCAAAAGAGGATGAAATCCATTCAGTCTAAAAGACTGTTCTAGAAACTGTGTATGTAACAACAATATCATGTTTAAAAAAGAGAAACAACTCCGAATTGACTTGGACTAAAAGGAGTTTGGAAATATCATTACTCGACTTCCATTGGAAGGTCTGGTAGTCATGTAACCTCCTTAAAATAATTCCTCAGGCGGGCCTAACAAGCTTCTACTATCTTTAAGGCTTCTAAAATACGTTTCCAACAAAACTCTGTGTGAAAACCTGTAGCAAATTAAAGGAATTTTCCATCAAATCTGTGAATGAACCTCATATTCCATCCTACAACCACTGTAATATCAAACAAGGATGAATCTGTCATCTAAAAAAAACCTTACTTAGTTTTCTTTGAGGAGCTTTCCTCCCAAAATTTAAATTAAAAAAACTACCTATAAAGCCTCATGAAGAAACCATACTATCTTCATTTTCATAATCCATTTTGATTTTGTCTAGATTATTCATTAGATTCCATAATCCACCCTGTATGGTTGACGCTTTTTTATAGAAGGCCTTGTAGGAAACACTTCACCATATTGTTGATTAATTGCAACCTCTTTTAGATTTGTCACACATAAATAAGCTATGCTTAAGATTAGGTAGAATTAGTCAGGGATATTAATCCATTCCAATTCATAATACCTTAGATATTACACATGGATATTATCTTCTAAATTTTGGTAACAAACATTATAATTTGCAAAGTTGTGACAACCTCCAGATTTATTGCAGGTATATCAAAGAGTTGGGTCCAACTATTCAATGTTCTTATTATTTCCATACAAATTTTCTTCCATCCATTCACATTGTATGCCTTTTCATAAGAACTAGGCTTATAAATAATCTATAGCTATAATTTGATGCAAATGATTCTATTGGGGATGGTTTGGTAGCTAGATACCCACTTTGCCATGGTGTCTCGTCTATCCACATACACAACTTTGGGGGTTGGATGGTATGTGAACAATGGAGCTTTGAGACATACGACTTATGATAGAAAGATCTTTAAAAAGTTTCAAGAGCAAGACAAAGGAAAGCTTGTTTATTTAGGTGAGGATTCCATGTATCTCGTGAAGGGATTGGGATCCATATCTTTCCAGATGCCTTCAGGTGATGTTCTTGAGTTAGATTTTGTCTTGTATGTTTTTGATTTAATGAATAATCTACTTTTAGTTTCTTTCATGTTAGATTTACAATGTTTGGCAGAGTTTGATGGTTAGGAGTGGCTATCCCCTTAAGGATTTTCTTGGCTAGGGTTTAGTTCTAGGGATTAGAAGTGTCTATCACCCTAGGGATTAAAACATATTTGTATTCATCTTGTGCTAGTAGCTCTTGAAGGGATAGGATGACACCTAGTGTTTATGAGGGGATAAACTCTAGGGTTTTATCTCCTAGGAGGTTGAGCTAGGCTTATGAG
The DNA here is from genome assembly GCA_032191745.1 of Picea mariana. Classification (NCBI taxonomy): domain Eukaryota; kingdom Viridiplantae; phylum Streptophyta; class Pinopsida; order Pinales; family Pinaceae; genus Picea; species Picea mariana. Next base: position 26,833 of record JASDQU010508566.1, on the reverse strand, counting down.
GTGATAATCCTATGATAGACTTTCAAGTCTTATTTTTCCCTCGGTCTCCATTGAAGTGCTAAATTAAATCCATATGCCCAATCAAAAGACATTGATCTTGATACCTCCAAGTACTTTATTCAATAGTCTAAAGCTACTCAAACACATTTTTCTCGGACTTCACTCTCCACATTGAGATTCATTGTCCTAATTCCTCACAATATTAATTGATGGAAACCCCCTTTAGTTAGAGGAAATCTGGCTTGAAGTGAAAGAGGGTTGGTGAGGTGACATGGGCCTTCCCGCTAAGTTATGCATGATTTCACTTGATCTTTCAGACTTTATCTCAACATTTGTGAGTTCATGTGATAACACACCCAAGACATATCCTAGTGATCCTAAAACTCATTAGACAAGACCCCCTTTACCATTGGAAGTTAGTCATCCTCCTCAACCAAACTTTCCTAAGACCGATGATATAGGTTTAAATATTGATATGTATAGTATCTTAGAAAAGGTTAATCTACATGTCCCTTTCATTATTGATATTGTATTTTGTTTTTAAATACCTACAACATAGTCTCTATTGCGACGTCTTGGAGTTTTTCTCCCATAAAAACCACGTCAGAGATGATACCTCTTAACGTTGCTCTTGCCAGCTCCAAGACCCATGATAGAGATTTAAATATTTATATGGATAGTATATTAGCAAAGGTTAATGTATCTGTCCCTCTCATTATTGATATTGTATTTTTTTTTAAAATACCTACAACATAGTTGCTATTGCGACGTCTTGGAGTGTCGCTCCCATTGCAACCACGTCGGAGATGATACCTCTTAACGTCACTATTTCCATATCCAAGACATCTCTCTTGCCACCTCCAATATGTCTCTCTTGCCACCTCCAAGTCATCTCTCTTGCCACCTCCAAGACGTCGCTCTTTCCACCTCCAAGCCATCTCTCTTGCCACCTTCAAGACGTCACTCTTGCCACCTCCAAGATGTCTCTCTTGCCACCTTCAATACATAGCTCATGCCACCTCCAAGACGTCTCTCTTTCCATATCCAAGACGTCTCTCTTTCCACGTACAAGACGTTGGTCTTATGATGGCTATATGGGGTTTGAACAGTCAAATCTGAGATGACACATGTCCAAATGAAACATCACAATAAAGACAAAATCTATGTCGTTGAAAAAGTGACTTCATGTGAAACAATTTTTGAGGGGGTCTATTGTTTGTCGTTCTACCGACAATATAAAGTGGAAATTGCATCGAACGCGCCGTCGGAATTTGACCCAAATGTACTAATGTCTTCAACTTAGTGTCCATATTCTCCCACAATGTAGTCCAAAGTGCATTGATAAATATGGTATCCCTATTTGATATGATACTCCTTGATATCCCAAAGTGCATCCAAAACTATTCAAATAACTTATTTTTTGCTTATTTTCCATTGATGCTCTTTTTACAAGGCATGTGAATTCCCTTTTTGTTGAACCTTTCAACTACCACAAATATATAATCATGTCATTTCCTGGTTGTTGGTAAACCTCCCACAAAATCCATGGAAATACTTTCCCATGTTCGAGTGGGTACAAGTAAGTGATGGTATAAACCTTGCTTCATGTTGTTGGGATTGTTGGTACAATAAAGTATACATCCTATAATATACTATTCTACATCTTCTTGCATTCTGGGACAATACACATACCTATGTAAGTTGGTGACCTTCTTCCCAACACCAAAATGTCCCACAACCTTGGAAGTGTCAGCCTCTCTGATAATCTACAATCATTCACTTTTAGGAACAAATATCTTATCAAGCTTGTAGAGTAACCCATTATGTAAATGATATTCATCCTTGTTGTCACCTTCTTCTATATGGATTTGGACCTGTAGTTGCTGAAACACCTCCTTGAAGTCCTCATCTTCTTTGTATGCCTCTTTGTATACATCACGGGTAAAAGGATCCATGTGCATAAGAGTTCCCAAAGATGTAATATTGGATGTGGGTGGTTGTGAAAGCATGTCTTGTAACTTTTTTTTCCTACCCTTCTTATACTTTATGACCAAATGAAATTGTTGTTAAAACCCCATCCACTTGTAATTTCTAGTTTGGTGTAGCTTACTCTGGGCCTGCAAATATTGCAGTGGCTAGTGATCTGTGTGGATGATGGTCTCCTTTCCCATCAGATAATGTTTCCACTTTTTGACAAGTTGTACCAAGGCATAGAGCTCCTTGTCGTAGATAGGGTAGTTGAGAAATTCCACATGAAATACTTCAGAATGATAACAAATGTACCTTCCTCCCTACATCAGTACTAATCCCATGGTATACCCACTTGCATCTATCTCCACTATGAAATAATTTTGCAAGTTTTGTAGTGCGAGCACTGGTGCTTCACTGATCTTTATTGTATCTCATAAAAGACCTTCTGTTGATTCTTTCCCTGCTGGAAACTCTTACCACTGGCTTTTATGGTGTGGAGTGGTGCAACTACTTCTAAAACTGAAGCTATGAATGTCTGCATGTATTGTTCCACCCAAAACAAACTCCTAACTTTGGTGACATTTGTAGGAATTGGCCATTTCATGATGGAATCCATATTTTCAGGATCTATATTGAGCTCCCCTCCACCGATCACATACCCAAAAGACACCAAATACTGCTAAGAAAAATCATATTTCTTGATATTTTCCAACAGATGGTGCTTTTTTAGAGTCTCTAACACGTACATAAGATGTGACATATGCTCCTCCTAGGGAGAAATATAAACCATTTTTTTACAGGTCTGAATGGCATGTCAAGAAGATAAAGGAAAACGCTCGATGGTAGGTCCTAATCAGACCTACTCTCGTTTGGTTTAGCATTTCCTATGATTTTATGGGCCTTGATTCTACTCATAATTAAAATAAGGAAAGGAAAAAAACAACAGACTCCCTCCTAAAGAGTTCTAAATAATTCTAAGGCTAATATAATTGTAAGGAAACTAATCTAATCTAACTAATTATAACCTATCCTGGGAGAAAAACTAAAAGAATGAGTACAACGAAAGATAACACCATAAGAACCAAAAATATTTCAAGTATTCTAAAGATAAATGAAAACAACAACACTATAGATACATAGTCAAATATTTGTACCGTACATCCATAACATCATTTTTTTACCCACGAGGAAACATGTGATATCATAAGAAAATAGAACAGAGTGCATAAATAATTCATACAATAGAATCCTATCTACTCAACTAAACGATAAATGCATAAATACTAGTCTCCAATACACCCATCAACCTCAAAGACTTCCAAAATGCCTCTTGCTCTTTATTCCTCAAAAGTGATAGTACCATATTTTGTTACAAAGGGAAAAAGTCATTTTACATTCAACTAGCTATCTTTTATAAAAAAAGAGAGTGACTCTTCAGTTCTCATGATCATTTGTTTCATTTTCCCCTAATTTTTTTCTTTTTTACATTTCAAATTTTTCTTTCATTTAAAAAATGTATATGTGGGAGCTACAAATGGGTGTTGAAGAGACTCTTGGGTGGTTACATTCTCCCTATGTTAGTTTACAAATGATATCTATTTAAATTTATTATTCACTCTTCTTGTTGGGTCGTTTTCTGAATTTCTTGTGTCATTATGGGCATTGTTTGCTCTGGTCTACTGAATGAAATCATTTTGGATTATTCTAATTTGTCTCATATTTCCATCAAGATATAGTTGGCTTGATTTTGTTTCCTATAGCTTGAGATATAGTTGTTTGAAGTCTGCATAGTGGGTTCTTCATCCAAATTTGGGTTCCTTCTTTGTTTTTAATTTCCAGGACTTTTTCTCTCTACATAAACCAACAATTTTTATCCCAACCTGTTATTTTATCCTCCATCTTTCCATCGAGCCCTCCTGGGCCTGATTCTGTTACTCACAACTCTAGATATGAATGTTTGAAGTCTGCACAATCTATTTCCCCCCCAAATTCGTGGCCTGTTGTTCTTTGCAATTTTTGATATATTTTGTCAGTTTTCTAACCTTAATACCTTTTCTCGATACCTTTTCAATGAGGTATCATGAGATCAATTTTGACACATGTATCCCAAGATATGGTCGTTTAAAAACTGTTGCCTGGATTGAATTTTAGGAAGAGTTGGTCAGGTCGAGAAACTTGATTAGATTGGAAAACATTGATAATATTGGGAAGATTTGATCATATGAGGAATCTCTGATCGGAAGGGATATGATCAGGTCAGAAAATTTTGTTGGATCGAAAGGAGATGACCATTCTTGAGAAAGTTGATCGGGTCAGGAAAAATTGATCGGATCGGGAAGATATGATTGGATCAAGAAACGTTGATCAGAAGGGAGTTGATCAGGTCAAAAAATTTGATCATATTGGAAGGAGATGATCATCATCAGTAAACTTGATCATATCGGAAGGAGATGATTTTCATCGGGAGGATTTGATCGACATGATCTGTAACATTTTGGAATGGATGAATTCTGACGACGAAGAGGGATCCAAGATTAAATGTGAGTATGGTGGGCCAAGTGGTAGGTGCCATGTCAGAATCCATGTTAGTGTAACATAATATGGCATCAATGACAAGGGGCCACGTGTATTCCACGTGGTAGTGAGGTGGCAATGGTGAAATTTGGCTTAGTAAACTTTGGGAGGCCATAACGTTTGATTCAGAACTCGAATTTAAGTATAGTTATAGTTGTTGGAAATATATCGAATAGTAGAATCCAACTATGAGGTCTGGTTAGAAAAAATAATAGAATAAAAGAGAGGGAAATATCAATAAATAAATGGAAGGATAAAAGGGGAAGAGAATCAAAGGATTCCCCCACATGCATCTCAAGGATGGAGAAATTGTGAAGAAAGGATAGCATGCTAACCTATTCCTGAAACCACAAAAGGAGATGAAATAAATTATGTGATTAAGAGGACATTTGCCAATATATCAGAAACATTATATTTACTTTCCTTTAAGCAAACTCATGAATAAGTCTATATTTTGAAGAACGTGAAGAGGAGAGGTTTATTGAAGGCAATCATATATGATCTAGATTAAATGACTATCATGATAGCTACATGTATCTAATATCCAACACATATAAAGGATTAGTGACCTTATGAATCAAGTTAAGAGTTTTCCAATATATGAGAGTATAAATATGAAGATGTTAAGCACCATATTCTATCAAGATTTTAATAAGTCATCCAGTGAAATGATTAAGAATCTACATCAAATTCATTCAATACATGTACTATATCATCAAACCTTACAGCCATATAAAACCATTAAACACACAGGAAATTGTATAAGGTAGGAAGACAATGTGTCAACCACTCATACGAATGTCAAATAAACATCATAGGTAAACTAAGAATCATGAAGAAATTTGAAATCATAAGATCAAAAGAGATAATAAACCTCCATCAAAACAATCATCAGTCAAGACCACACCTCAAATCCCTCAAAGTAGGCAAAGAAATAACATTAGGCTCAAGAAGAAGAGGATTAGAAAATAGTCTTAAAATTTTAGTAGGGGAGGCCTTTCCTTTTCCTTGTAAAAGAAAAAGTAAAAGGGGGTTGTTGCAACCACAAAAAATGGAAACATACTGGAAGAATTGTTTATCTATGTCAATAGAATTCTAGGGCCTATACTTCATATGTAAATTTTAAAGATAAGTTCAAAAAAATATAGAAAATCTTCCAATAGTTATAGGAACCACAATGACACTAAAATTATAAAATATATAACCCAATATTTCTAGTACTTTTAATCTAACACACTTTTTTCAAAGATCTAAACAATGAGATAAATTCTTTTACTAGCTGCACATTTCATATTAGCTTTGGTTCAACCATGGGGTTTCACTTTTATTAACAAGAAAACATCTCATAAGTGTGTTCCTCTTATCTCTTTTCCTGGAATTGTTTCTCTACCAACAAACGTCCATAGCCCTGATGAATTTTCCTTGGTACCATACAAGCATAGTCTCACTGCCAACAGGTGTCCATATCCCCGATGGATTTACTTTTACTTCCCACACTATTAATAGTTCTTTCAACTTCATTTTATTTCATAATATTCTTACCCTTTTAGATTTTAGATATAGATATGCATATGCACATAGGGTGTGAAGGAAGTGGGGTGATACGAGAGTTACTTTTATTTGTTGAGTAGATTTAATGCATTTTCATTTAACCCTCTAGTTTCCTTAAAACCCATCATAGTATGAGCCATTTTATTAATGTGAAGTGAATGAAGCTCAAAGAAAAATATAGATATACACTTTCCTATACTTATGGATTATCATGGTACGCTCAGCAGTCACATGTATTCCACCAAAAGTATCATTCCATACCTATATTTAAGAACTTTATAAATGTTCATTCAGATAGAGCAGCCCATGCATCTCATGACTTGTAAGAAAACAATTTCTATAGTATGTAACAAGAATTGGACCAGACCCTCACTCAAATTCGAAGAGTAACACTCAAAGAAGACTAAGAGTCAAATCATCTCAGGGAAATACCAACATCCAAATCAAAATATGGAAGAACTATGTACAATCAGAAAGGAGGACTAAAATTAGAAATCAAATTCATAAAAAACAAAATTAAACTAAAACAAATATGAAGATAAAATTGTAGTCATTAAAAGGGTGAAAATTGGTTGAGAAAGATAAGAATAGAACCCAACAGTAATCAATAAATTTGGTTCAGTAGTGAAAGTGTTTCCAATGAAATCTCGAAGGTAAGCCAAGGGAAATAACTAGTAAAGAAAAGGTAACCATTCAACATTAAACCTAACAAAAACAAATCCCAGAGTAGAGGTTTGAAATGAAGGACAAAGCAGATTACAAGAATCGATGATCGGTGTAAATGATTTGCAACACAATCATTTAATCCAACTATCACATACAAGTTATTTCATTCAATCCAACAAAACAAGTTTCTAGGAATCAAGAAACATGGTTTAATGTAGATGCTCAATCAAAAAATATTTTCAAAAACTAATTTCATGAAATATTCCATAAACCCATATTTCTTGGCATAAGCAATTCCTTTGCAATTTTGAAAACACTAAATTTTCCAATAACAAAAATTACATTTATCACCAAAGCACCAATTTCTCTTCTCCATAAAATATAATCGTTAATACCAAATATTCATTCTGATAATGCAAAGAGATATTACAGCTATGGAGGTTATCAAAATAGTCATTAAAATGACTCCAAACAACGACTAGATCGTAAACAAATATGACAATAAATGAATGAGAATATATTTTTGATCGGCTATTGAGTTGGTGACAATCTTAGTTTATTAATCAAAATATGTCACAAAGGAATATTTAGCAACCAAGTTAGATTAACACTTCCTTAAGTTTCTTTCGTTTCAAAAGAAAAATCATGAGTTGTTGATTGCACAAGTCATTTCCCAAGATGCATAACAAAAAATAATGATGTGATCAACTCTTAGGAAGTTTGGGAAGAAATATTCCTCTTAAGTGAATGACTTATTAAAATGAAATTAAACTAAATTGAAAAGTAAAGATGAGAATTAAAACTAATTCTAGGAAAAGCATGTTAAGCTAAAGTAAACTTAAACTAAGTTGGCTTTCATAAAACTCTTTGTAAAGGCCAATGCAGTCATCAAGTATTCATTTGTTGTGCATTCAACCAAATATCACAGTCTTCTTCCTAAGAGATGATCACTATGTGATTTCCCTCAATATTCATTTCAACAAAAGACTTTAGTGTCATGATTGTTGTGAGATTTGTATCTCTTGAAAAAATGTCTTGTTCCTTAAATAAATTCAAGAAAATTAAGTAAATAGGACTATTAGACTACAATTGCATCTATATTTCAAAAATACCT
>JASDQU010508566.1:8502-18907 GCA_032191745.1 Picea mariana | reverse complement strand
CCAACACCAAAATGTCCCACAACCTTGGAGGTGTCAGCCTCTCTGATAATCTACAATCATTCACCTTTAGGAACAAATATCTTATCAAGCTTGTAGAGTAACCCATTCTGTAAATGATAGTCATCCTTGTTGTCACCTTATTCTATATGGATTTGGACCTGTAGCTGTTAAAACACCTCCTTGAAGTCCTCATCTTCTGTGTATGCCTCTTTGTATACATCACGAGTAAAAGGATCCATGTGCATAAGAGTTCCCAAAGATGTAATTTTGGACGTGGGTGGTTGTGAAAGCATGTCTTGTAACTTTTTTTTCCTACCCTTATTATACTTTATGACCAAATGAAATTGTTGTTAAAACCCCATCCACTTGTAATTTCTAGTTTGTTGTAGCTTACTCTAGGCCTGCAAATACTGCAGTGGCTAGTGATGTGTGTGGATGATGGTCTCCTTTCCCATCAGATAATGTTTCCACTTTTTGACAAGCTGTACCAAGGCATAGAGCTTCTTGTCATATATAGGGTAGTTGAGAAATTCCACATGAAATACTTCATAATGATAACAAATGTACCTTCCTCCCTGCATCAGTACTAATCCCATGGTATACCCACTTGCATCTATCTCCACTTTGAAATAATTTTGCAAGTTTGGTAGTGCGAGCACTGGTGCTTCACCGATCTTTATTGTATCTCATCAAAGACCTTATGTTGATTCTTTCCCCACTGAAAAATCTTACCACTGGCTTTTATGGTGTGGAGTGGTGCAACTACTGCTAAAATTGAAGCTATGAACTTCTGCAAGTATTGTTCCACCCAAAACAAACTCCTAACTTTAGTGACATTTGTAGGAATTGGCTATTTCATGATGGAATCCATATTTGTGAGATCTATCTTGAGCTCCCCTCCACCGATCACATACCCAAAAGACACCAAATACTACTAAGAAAACACATATTTCTTGAGATTTTCCAACAGATGGTGCTTTTTTAGAGTCTCTAACACATACATAATATGTGACATATGCTCCTCCTAGGGAGAAATATAAACCAATTTTTTACAGGTTTGAATGTCCTGTAAAAAAGATAAAGGAAAACGCTCGATGGTAGGTCCTAATCAGACCTACTCTCATTTGGTGTAGCATTTCCTACGAGTTTATGGGCCTTGATTCTACTCAGAATTAAAATAAGAAAAGGGAAAAACAACAGACTCCTTCCCAAAGAGTTCTAAATAATCCTAAGGCTAATATAATTGTAAGAAAACTAATCTAATCTAACTAATTATAACCTATCCTGGGAGAAAAACTAAAAGAATGAGTACAATGAAAGATAACACCATAAGAACCAAAAATAGTTCAAGTATTCTAATGATAAATGAAAACAACAACACTATAGATACATAGTCAAATATTTGTACCATACATCCATAACATCATTTCTGTACCCACGAGGAAACATGTGATAGCATAGGCAAATAGAACAGAGTGCATAAATAGTTCATACAATAGAATTCTATCTACTCAACTAAAAGATAAATGCATAAATAATAGTCTCCAATACACCCATCAACCTCAAAGACTTCCAAAATGCCTCTTTCTCTTTATTGCTCAAAAGTAATAGTACCATATTTTGTTATAAAGGGAAAAAGTCATTTTACATTCAACTAGCTCTCTTTTATAAAACAAGAGAGTGACTCTTCAATTCTCATGATCATTTGTTTCATTTTCCCCTAATTTTTTTCTTTTTGACATTTTGAATTTTTCTTTCATTTAAAAAATGTATATGTGGGAGTTACAAATGGGAGTTGAAGAGACTCTTGGGTGGTTACATTATCCCTATGTTAGTTTACAAATGATATCTATTTAAATTTATTATTCACTCTTCTTGTTGGGTCGTTTTCTAAATTTCTTGGGTCGTTATGGGCATTTTTTGCTTTGGTCTACTGAATGAAATCATTCTGGATTATTCTACTTTGTCTCATATTTCCGTCAGGATATCGTTGGCTTGATTTTGTTTCCTATATCTTGAGATATAGTTGTTTGAAGTCTGCATAGTGGGTTCTTCATCCGAATTTGGGTTCCTTCTTTGTTTTTAATTTCGGGGACTTTTTCTCTCTGCATAAACCAATAATTTTTATCCCAAACTATTATTATCTCCTCCATATTTCCATCGAGCCCTCCTGGTCTTGATTTCGTTACTCACAACTCTAGATATGAATATTTGAAGTCTGAACAGTCTATTTTTCCCCTAAATTTGTGGCTTGTTGTTCTTTACAATTTATGAGATATTTTGTCAGTTTTCTAATCTTAATAGATTTTATCGATACCTTTCCAATGAGGTATCATGAGATCAATTTTGACACATGTATCCCAAGATATGGTTGTTTAAAAACTGTTGCCTGGATAGCATTTCAGGAAGAGTTGGTCAGGTTGAGAAACTTGATCAGATTGGGAAACATTGATAATATTGGGAAGATTTGATCATATGGGGAAGCTATGATCGAAAGGGAGATGATCGGGTCAGGAAATTTGGTTGGATCGGAAGGAGATGATCATTCTCGAGNAGAAAGTTGATCGGGTCGAAAAAAATTGATTGGATCGGGAAGATATGATCTGATCAAGAAACGTTGATCGGAAGGGAGTTGATCAGGTCAAAGAATTTGATCATATTGGAAGGAGATGATAATCATCAGGAAACTTGATCGTATCGGAAGGATATGATCATCATCCGAAGGATTTGATCGACATGATCTGTAACATTTTGGAATGGATGAATTCTGACAATTGAAAGGGCTCCAAGATTAAATGTGAGTATGAAGGGCCAGGTGGAAGGTGCCATGTCAGAATCCATTTTAGTGTAACATAATATGGCATCAATGATAGGGGTCCACGTGTATTCCACGTGGTAGTGAGGTGGCAATGGTGAAATTTGGCTTAGTAAACTTTGGGAGGCCATAACTTTTGATTCAGAACTCGGATTTAAGTATAGTTATAGTCGTTGGAAAGATATCGAATATTAGAATCCAACTATGAGGTTTGGTTAGAGAAAATAATATAATGAAAGAGAGGTAAATATCAATAAATAAATGGAAGGATAAAAGGGGAAGAGAATCAAAGGATTCCCCCACATGCATCTCAAGGATGGAGAAATTATGAAGAAAGGATATCATGCCAACCTATTCCTAGAACCACAAAAGGAGACGAAATCTATTATGTGATTAAGAGGACATTCACCAATATATCAGAAACATTATATTTACTTTCCTTTAATCAAACTCATGAATAAGTCTATATTTTGAAGAACGTGAAGAGGAGAGGTTTATTGAAGGAAATCATCTATGATCTAGATTAAATAACTATCATGATAGCTACATGTATCTAATATCCAACACATAGAAAGGATTAGTGACCTTATGAATCAAGTTAAGAGTTTTCCAATATATGAGAGTATAAATATGAATATGTTAAGCACCATATTCTATCAAGATTTCAATAAGTCATCCAGTGAAATGATTAACAATCTACATCAAACTCATTCAATACATGTACTAGATAATCAAACCTTACATCCATATAAAACCATTAAACACACAGGAAATTGTATAAGGTAGGAAGACAATGTGTCAACCACTCATACGAATGTCAAAGAAACATCATAGGTAAACTAAGAATCATGAAGAAATTTGAAATCATAAGATCAAAAGAGATAATAAACCTCCATCAAAACAATCATCAGTCAAGACCACACCTCAACTCCCTCAAAGTAGGCAAAGAAATAACATTAGGCTCAAGAATAAGATGATTAGGAAATAGTCTTAAAATTTTAGTAGGGGGTCCCTTTCCCTTTCCTTGTAAAAGAAAAAGTAAAGGGGGGTCGTTGCAACAACAAAAAATGGCAACATACTGGAATTACCATTTATCTATGTCAATATAATTCTAGGGCCTATACTTCAGATGTAAATTTTAAAGATAAGTTCAAAAAAATAAAGAAAATTTTCCAATAGTTATAGGAACCACAATGACACCGAAATTATAAAATATATAACCCAATATTTCTAGTACTTTTAATCTAACACACTTTTTTCAAAGATCCAAACAATGAGATAAATTATTTTACTGGCTGCACATTTCATATTAGCTTTGGTTCAACCATGGGGTTTCACTTTTATTAACAAGAAAAAATCTCATAAGTGTGTTCCTCTTATCTCTTTTCCTGGCATTGTTTCTCTACCAACAAACGTCCATAGCCCCAATGAATTTTCCTTGGTACCATACAAGCATAGTCTCTCTACCAATAGGTGTCCATATCCCCGACGACTTTACTTTTACTTCCCACACTATTAATAGTGCTTTCAACTTCATTTTATTTTAGAATATTCTTACCCTTTTATATTTTAGATATAGATATGCATATGCACATAGGGTGTGAAGGAAGTGGGGTGATACGAGAGTTACTTTTATTTGCTTAGTAGATTTAATGCATTTTAGTTTAACCCTCTAGTTTCCCTAAAACCCGTCATAGTATGAGCTATTTTATTAATGTGAAGTGAATGGATCTCAAAGAAAAATATAGATATACACTTTCCTATACTTATGGATTCTCATGGTACGCTCAACAGTCACATGTATTCCACCAAAAGTATCATTCCATACCTATATCTAAGAACTTTATAAATGTTCATTCAGATAGAGTAGCCCATGCATCTCATGACTTGTAAGAAAACAATTTCTATAGTATGTGACCAGAATTGGACCAGACCCTCACTCAAATTCGAAGCATAATACTCAAAGCAGACTAAGAGTCAAATCAGCTCAGGGAAATACCAACATCCAAATCAAAAATGGAAGAACTATCTACAATTAGAAAGGAGGACTAAAATTAGAAGTCGAATTCATGAAAAAAAACAAAACTAAAACAAATATGAAGCTAAAATTGTAGTCATTAAAAGGGTGAAAACTAGTTGAGAAAGATAAGAACAAAACCCAACAGTAATCAATAAATTTGGTTCAGTAGTGAAAGTGTTTTCAATGAAATCTCAAATGTAAGCCAAGGGAAATAACTAGTAAAGAAAAGGTAAGCATTCAACATTAAACCTAACAAAAAAAAATCCCAAAGTAGAGGTTTGAAATGAAGGACAAAGCAAATTACAAGAATTGATGATCGGTGTAAACGATTTGCAACACAATAATTTAATCCAACTATCACATACAAGTTATTTCATTCAATCCAACAAAACAAGTTTCTAGGAATCAAGAAACATGGTTTAATGTAGATGCTCAATCAAAAAATATTTTCAAAAACTAATTTCATGAAATATTCCATAAACCCATTTGGCATAAGCAATTCCTTTGCAATTTTGAAAACAATGAATTTTCCACTAACAAAAATTAATTATTACATTTATCACCAAAGCACCAATTTCTCTTCTCCATAAAATATAATTGTTAATACCAAATATTCATTTTGATCATGAAAAGAGATATTACAGCTATGAAGGTTATCAAAATAGTCATTAAAATGACTCCAAACAATGACTAGATCGAAAAAAAAATATGACAATAAATGAATGAGAATATATTTTTGATCGGCTATTGAGTTGGTGACAATCTTAGTTTATTAATCAAAATATTTCACAAAGGAATATTTATCAACCAAGTTAGATTAACACCTCCTTAAGTTGCTTTCGTTTCAATAGAAAAATCATGAGTTGTTGATTGCACAAGCCATTTCCCAAGATGCATAACAAAAACGAATGATGTGATCAACTCTTAGGAAGTTTGGGAAGAAATATTCCTCTTAAATGAATGAATTATTAAAATGAAATTAAACTAAATTGAAAAGTAAAGATGAGAATTAAAACTAATTCTAGGAAAAACATGTTAGGCTAAAGTAAACTTAAACTAAGTTGGCTTTCATAAAACTCTTTGTAAAGGCCAATGCAATCATCAAGTATTCATTTGTTGTGAATTCAGCCAAATATCATAGTCTTCTTCCTAAGAGATGATCACTATGTAATTTCCCTGAATATTCATTTCAACAAAAGACTTTAGTGTCATGATTGTTGTGATATTTGTATCTCTCGAAAAAATGTCTTGTTCCTTAAATAAATTCAAGAAAATTAAGTAAATAGGACTATTAGACTACAATTGCATCTATATTTCAAAAATACCTACCAATCCATTAGAAAACCTCAATCATAAAAATCTGATCCAAATATTATCAACATTGCACCCTAAGATATGTGTTCCCTCTATTTATTAACAACAATGATAGTAATATGAAACATTAGCACGGTCATTTTTAGCCTTGTGAGATGCGAGAGAAACTCATCGAGAAAATGGAGCAATTAAGATAATCTTGGAAAAGTGCAATTGATCTCAGGTCACCACCTAAACGAATTTAGTTCCCCAACTCAAATGAAGAAACAATTAAAAATCAAAATTGGATGAAGTGACTAGGATCAGGTTTCTAATTGGTGATAATAGTGGTGTGATGGGAAAGTCCATGAAACTGATATCCTCAAGCTCTCAAGAGTGTTCTAAGTAGAGAAACCATAGATTCCACTTCCTTGAACTTACACATGTCATAGAAAGAGAAGAGTGTATATATTGTCTCTTCACTAGATAGGTTTTCCATTAGAAATAATGAGAGATATAATCTAAAAAACAAAACAGCAATCTCATGAGTAAGAGGGATTAAAACAAAAGATATACCAAACTTCCAAAACAATGCACATATTTTCTAATTATGAGTAAATTTATTTTTGGGTTCAGGAAGTGTTGGAGAGTATGGGGCCCAAATAGATTAATGAGTTACAACCCTCAAGGAATTCACATCTTGAAAATTATTACCCTGGATGAAATGAAAACAAATGTTGAAAACTAAGAATTTGGTATCTTAAAAGTTGCGTTGACATATTCCATAAAGATACCTACAACTCCCAAGCATTTGAATGGTTTCAACATGAGATAAGTATCTAATTACCAGCCATGATAAAATTTAGATTATTCAAGAATGTGACCATAATGAGTAACCCAAAATCAACAAACCCCAAGGATGAAAAGATATTGTTGAAGAAAACATGAGGTCTAAAAATCCATCAGATTGGCAGTTCTAAGATGAGTCTTTGATCAATCAGTGAGTTGGGGAATACAAATATTGGTTCTCAAGTAAGTTTTGAAAACAATATCAGCGGAGAGATTTAAATAGCCAAGTTGTCCAGAATTGTCAAAAATGCATCTAGACAGTGTAAATGAATGTCTCTTGTTGTTGTGTATGAGAGGAAACTTGGGTGAAGAGAGTTGTAAGATAACAGATGAATATTCTCCTTGGAAAAAAAAATGAACATAGCATAAGATATGCGCATCCAATGCCCAGAAGTTGAAACTAAAAGTGTTAACATTAAATAACTAAAATGAAATAAAAATAAGCTAAGCTCGTTATGCTAAAACGTTCTATGAATAAAACTATTTTTGGCTTCAAGTGATCGAAGAAGAAATAAATTGGGAAAGACACCATTTGGAAATCTCCAAAACCAAGGTAAATTAATATTCTAAAGATATTCCAAGGAGTTGGAATGGCTTGGATTTTAGATGGGCATATTTTAGTCACTCAAAATTTCAATATTTCCATTCACTTTTCATGAGATAGCAAGATCAACACTATAAAAAGAATCTCAATGAAGCCAAAATCTTCTAAGTGGGAGTCATATTAGTATGGAATCATTAGTTTTGATTCTCACTGTAAGAGGGGTGGAATAGTAATATAATTTAATATATCCCACTTGTGAAATGAAAAAATGCTTCAAAGAGATTGACATAGTAATCATGCATAAAAATCAGTGATTTGAAAATGTCGAACACGGAAAAAAAATGAGAACGAGATGAAGTAAAGTTTTCCCAAATCAAAATTAAATTGAAAAAATACAATCAAGAGAAAAAATTGTGGGTATGCCTTATATTTATTTCCACCTGTGCAAGAGACTCATTTATTGATCATCCAATAATAATGAAGAGAATGCAAATAAAAAACTAAGAAGCAAAGCTAAACTATGAAATAGAAAGACACTAGTCTATTATACCCTACTCCTACTTTACACTACAATGGCTGAAAAAATGCACTATGTAAAGTCATAATGCCAATGTATCCATCCTTGTAATCCCAAGCCTGCATACATATGTTCAAGACAAAATATCAGTGATAGATATTGGAATAAGAATCGACTAAATGTAGGAAAAATTAATTCATGATAAACAATATCCACCATATTAAAAATCTCATTGTGATAATTCATAGGAAATCTATCCAAGTAAGATCTCTCCAACCATGTTTCAATTCTATTGAAAAATGTACCATGACTATCATAGAGTTGATGGAGGGAGTTCAAAGGAAAGTAGCATACCAAATGAGAATCATGCATAGAATATGTGTAAAGTGTGCTTGGTGAGAGAATCTTCATGTTTATAAAGTTGTTTATCCTTGAAAACAAACCAAGAGAATGAGAGCCCGACATAACCATCATTGTTGACTGAAGTGCCTCATTATATTTTAAATCCCCCCTCGACTCACACTTCAAGTAACCATTTGTTGGACAGTTGGTTATCATTTATTTCAACCCTTGGATATTGATGTCAACCCTTGGAGAAGTCTGAAATCCCTAGAGGTGTGGTTGAGATTGATGGTGAGTTAGTTGTTATTGATGTCAACAATAGTGGCTTGTGTTAGTAGACGTGATGGGTGCATTTAATGAATTCTACATGAAGCCATGGAGGTGTGGTTATGGGACCCAAAATTGGTTGAGGAATATTGACATGAGGGAAAATGTAAATGTAGGTAAGACACTCATATATGGATAGTCTTTGTTGTGCCATTTCCGGTGATAGGTGGTATTCCACATGGTTCCTTATGATTGAGGAGTTATGTTCTTGTGAAGTTGGAAGCCCCAAAGAATGGTCAAGAAGCCCCAAATTAGTTACAAGTCAATTAATGAAAAAATAAAGTTGTTGTAATAAGAAA
The DNA here is from genome assembly GCA_032191745.1 of Picea mariana. Classification (NCBI taxonomy): domain Eukaryota; kingdom Viridiplantae; phylum Streptophyta; class Pinopsida; order Pinales; family Pinaceae; genus Picea; species Picea mariana. Next base: position 9,901 of record JASDQU010508566.1, on the reverse strand, counting down.
TTCAAGAAGTTATAAGAACAAGGAAAGAGGTTACCTAGAAAAAGTATAAATACACCTCAAGGAATCTCTCATAAGCACACATACTTACATTGAATATCTATCTTGTAAGAATGTTATGGTCTAATATTTTGGTCTATTAGTGAATTTGACATCAAGTTTGAAGTTACAAAGGTGAAAGTATTGGAGTTGCAACAATAAGGGCGTGGACATCTGGAGTTGCAGCAAGAAGGGTTCGAACATTCATGAGTTGCAACAAGAAGGGTGCAAACATCCACGAGTTGTCGCAAGAAGGGCATGAACATCTGAGAGTTGCAGCAAGGCTAGGTCACAGGTATGCAAAAATCAATTGAAGAAGATGACATCTCTTATTTAATGAAGATGATTTGTATAGGTTGGTATGTTGTTATGTGATGATATGCTTTAGGTCTTATTCATGAGTAAATATATGTTTTTTATCTGTTCGTTTGAAGCTTCTATATTGGATGGTATGGCACATGATTAAGGCATGTATTGGAGGCACTTGTGATACATGGTACATGGTTTCATATGGTTGAGGTGATATTGATACACGATTGAGACAAACTCTTGGTACTTGGTATATGGATGTTATGGTTCATTGTTAGAGACACATTTAATGGTACATGGTATATGGTATAGGATTGATACATGATATGGTACAGGATTGATACATGATATGGTATATGGTTGAGATACATTTTTGGTACATGTATGAGGTGCATGTCATGGTGATGTTGGTATATATGTCAATGCACATGGTTGATGTGCATGGTTGGCTCATTGTATGGTACATGTGTTGATGTGCATGGTTGGCACATTTTATGGTACTTGGTATGGTATATATTGATGGTTTGGTAAATGCTTTGGTACATGGTTGAGACACATATCTCATGATGGTATGTTAGGGATATAGATACAATATGCTTGGTAGAGGTATGTGTTGGTGATGTTGGGGATCTAGTTGGGAGGTGTCATTGGTATATGATCCATGTGACAGGATCTAGTTGAGTATTAGTCACAGTGACAGGTTGATGTGACAGACGGATCAGTGACATGTTGGATACAATGACGGGTTGATTTGACAGAGATAGTAACAGTGACAGTGATAGTAACAATGGTAATGATTGTTCCAGTGACAATTTTTTCTACACTTATATTTTAGGGTGACAGGATGAGGAAATGAAAGGGGGTTGTAGCTTCCTTTAGTTTGGAGCCTTAGAATCATGGGGATTGTAGCCTCCTTCTGGTTGGATATAGAAAATTTAGGAAGTTCTAAGTTCCTTCAGGTTGGAGCCTATAAATAGGGGGTCATAGCCTCCTTCTAGTTGTAGCTATAGAATTGGGAAGTTGGTGCTTCCAATGAATGCATTCTTTGATATAT
>JASDQU010508563.1:12158-22637 GCA_032191745.1 Picea mariana | reverse complement strand
TTTTGACTTTTACAATAAGGATAACAATAAAATAATAATTTCTTTTGAGCCGATTTATACAATAAGATTACAATAACCTTCTCGAGGTTTGACCAATACAAATAAAAAATAATATCTTCCGTAGTTAAATCAAAATATCAACACTCCCTCTTAACTAGGAAGGTATTCTTTGTTGCCACACGAGCTCATGACCATTGACTGTTGAACATATGAATCTATACATCATTGGATATCCATAGTACAACATGACTTCACACCCAATGCATCCAAGGCATGTGGGTAGCTCTCAAATAGATTCAACATGTCACCATGACATCCACTACCCCACAATGCATCTGTATCTCATCATGTGCACCCCTGTGACTTCATAGCCAATACATCCAAGGCATGTGGGTAGCTCTCAAATAACTGCAACATGTCCCCAGAACATCCACTACCCCACAATGCATTTGTACCTCGTCACTCCCTTTGAAGAGGGACCACACCAAGCTTGTCCCTGAAGTGCTCGAACTTCTTCCTCAACAGTGGCTTTGTCAACACGTCCGCAACCTGCTCCTTGGTAGTCACATACTGGAGCCTCACTGCTCCGCTCTGCACCATATCCCTGATATAGTGATATTTGATCTTGATATGCTTCGACATGTCATGGAACACCAGATTCTCTGACAACTTCATGAAACTCTGGTTGTCACACCAAATGCAGGTCACCTCCAGTTTGAGAACAAATAAACCAGATAACAACTTTTGAAGCCACACTGCTTATCTACATGCTGCACATGCTACCACATATTCAGCCTCAGCCGTACTGAGTGCTACACATGATTGCTTCCTGCTACTCCACAAAATCATATTGGAACCTAGATTGAAGTAATATGTCGAAATAATCTTCCGATTAGGAATACTTTCGGCTCAATCTGAATCTGAATATCCATATAACCCAAACTCATGGTCTGTCAAATACCTAAGATCATAATCCAATGTACCCTTAAGGTACCTTATCACATGTTTTTCTGCGACCAAATGAACCTGTATGGGATGCTCCATATATTGACCATGGTGTTCACAACAAAACATATATCCGGTCTCGTGTTCGTCAAGTACATCAACGAACCCACCATATGCCTGTATAAAGTAACATCCACGACCTCTGAAGTCGTATCCTGCAACAACTTCATATTTGATACCATAGGTGTAGCCATTGCCTTGCAATCCAACATCCCAAACCTCTTCATGATTTCCACTGCATACTTCCCTTGATTCAAAAATATCTCATCCTATATCTTCCATACCTCGAGACCCATAAAGCAATGCACCATCCTAAGATCTTTCATCTCAAACTCAACAACCAATTTTCTCTTACACTCTGAGATGAGATTTTCCACACCTGTTAGAAACAAGTCACCCACATACGTAAGTAGTATTATCAGACCATCATCCACAACCTTAAAGTAAAGGTTAGGATCTGCACTGCTATTTGTAAATCCCAAGCTTGTCAGAAAAATGTTGATCCTGCCACACCATGCTTTGGGTGCCTTCTTTAATCCATATAAATCCTTCTTCAATCTGCACACATGTGTCTCCCTTTCATGTACCTCAAACCCATGTGGTTGCTCCACATATACTTCCTCTTCTATTTCACCATTCAAGAAGGTTGTCTTCACATCCATCTAATGCACCTTCCATTTCATTACTGCGGACAATGAAAGTATAGTTCTAATCGAGGTATATCTCACCACGGGAGAAAATGTCTCCTCATAGTCAATTCCCTCCTTATGAGAGAATCCTCGAGCCACAAATCTAGCCTTATACTTTTCAATACTGTCATCAGTTGCATGTTTCGTTTTGTATATCCATTTTGAAATTACTATTGATTTCTCCTTCGGTCTGGGGACCACATCCCATACATCATTCTGTACTATGGACTGATATTCCTCCCCCATTGCATCCTTCCATACCCTCTTTTTTGCAGCCTCTTCATAACTGGAGGGTTCTGCATCCATGATATCACACAAACATGCCCCATAGTTGGAATGCGGTTTCAACTTCTTACTTTCCCTGAGATATTTTTCTAGGGCACCATATCTTTCCGCTTCTTTGATGAGCTCATGTGCCCAAGCTGGTCTTCTCTTGCGAGAAGGCACCTTTGCTATCCTTTGAGGTTCTTCCATGTCATTATCCTCATGAATGACTTCCTCTGGTTCAACTGCTTTTGCCTATGGAACTCTAGTAACTTCATTCTCCTCCTCATGAACCTCTTTTGCACAATTTTGTTTTAATTTGTTGAAAGCTACACTCTCATCGAAGGTGACATCTCGGCTAATCTCAACTTTTTGGTGACTAGGAATATATATTATGGATGCTTTCGATGTGTCATTGTAACCAACAAATATGCCATTCTTTCCGGATGGATCCAATTTTGTCCTCTTTTCCTTGGGGACATGCACAAATATGGGGCAACCAAATATCCTTAGATGAATGACTTTCGACTTCTCTCCTGAAAACATTTCTTATGGTGTCTCGTTTTCAAGTACTTTGTGGGGATTTGATTTCTGCACGTACAATGCAATATTTGTTGCTTCTGCCCACATATGCATAGGTATATCTTGATCATGGATCATAGCCTTCACTGCTTCCATGATCGTCTGATTCTTCCTTTTTGCTACTCCATTCTGCCAAGGATTGTAGGTAGTAGAAAGCTCCCTCTTAATCCTAGCTTCCTTGCAATATTATTTGACTTCCTCCGAAGTAAATTCTCCACTATTATATGATCGCAAGGTATTTGTCTGCCACTTTGTCAGGTTTTCTACCAGTTCCTTAAATTCTTTGAATTTTCCAAACACTTTATTCTTTGCCTTCAACAAATGTATCCAAGTTTTATGTGAGTAATCATCAATAAAAGACACATAATATACATACTTGCTTAGTGAAGTTGCTGACATCGGTCCACACACATCCGAGTGCACGATGTCCAATACTCTTTTGGCTTTGCTATCGTTGCTAGGAAAGGAGTGCTTCACGTTCTTGCCTTGTGCACAACCTTTGCACACGTTGTCTGGTTTTGCCTGGATCTCTGGTAGTCTCGTCACCATGTTGCTCACACTCGGTAGGTCCTTGTAATGTAGGTGAGCAAATCTCCTATGCCATAATTCACTCGGATTCACAGTGTCGTGAATTAATGTTGAATTTGATCGCCCTTTCAATTTGTAGAGTACTCCCTCTTGAACTCTAATCACCACGACATCATCAAAAGTCTTCCCTCTAGGCCACATAAGAACTTGTCCATCAAGAAATGCAACTTTGTAGCCCTTCTCATCCAATGATGAAATCGAGAGAAGGTTCTTCTTCAATCCAAGAACATAGAGAACTTCCTTCATCTTCATTGGCTTTCCTGAGTCTAACTTGTAGGAGGATTCTCATATTCCTTTGATTGGATACTGATAGTCATCTCCCAATTTCACCTTGTGTGGTGAATCCTTATGAGCAAGGTTAGACAAGGAGTCTTTATAACCTGTCATGTGATTGGAAGCACCATTGTCCACCAACCAAATGTCACTTCCATGAGTGACAGTTTCTGTAAGGGATGAGATAAGAACATACTCCTCATCACTTGATTCATCTTCCTTTGCAACCTTCTTGGGTGGCTCGTCATCTTCAATTGTATGAACATGATTCCTTTTACCTCCTTTATTTTCCCTTGGTCTCTGAATGAGGGAACAATTCCTAGCAATGTGTCCCATTTTCTGACAACATAAACATCTGATATTTGGGTTATTTCTTCGACCCTTCTGAAACTTCTTGGGTGAGGAGGGTTCTTTCTTGCTCTTTCCTTTCTTGGTGTGGGAGGCTAGGGATTGATCATCATCTGTCATCTTCTCTTCTCTTGATGTCCTCCTTGCTTCTTCTTGGTTACAATCTTCCCATAGCTTACTAAACTTGGGTAGCTTCCTTCTTGAGCATATCCCTTGAATAAATGCATCCCATGACCTTAAGTGGCCATTCAAGGCAGTCATAACCATTTCTTCTCCATTCACTGTATCGCCAATGGCTTCTATATTCTCCTTGATCTGGTTCACTCTTGAGAAGTAAGAGTGGATGGTTTCTGAATTCTGCATCCTCGCATTCTTTAACCGAGTTCTCAAGGTCATTCTTCAGTTGATGTTGTTGCCTTCAAATAGTTGGATTAAGAAATCCATCATTTCTTTTGGAGTGGATAATGAATATATGTGATGAATAAGATGGTCCTTAATGGAGCATGCAATAATCCTCTTTGCTTTGACCATATCCTTCTTGTAATTTGCTTTAGCCTCATCTCCCTCTGGTTCTGAAACCTCTTCTTTAGTGAACTTCTCTAGATCATGTTCTTCCAGGAGGAGGGATACTTTATACCTCCATGCTCTGAAGTTGTCAGCTCCTTCCAACTTCTCATCAATCTCGGTTTCGGTAGTCATCCTACCCCTAAATCATAAATTCTAGATTATGAATATCGGATCCAGGGAAAATATGCGCTCCACTAGGGCTCAATTGCTGGTGGTCTTGTCTTGTCCGACAACCACTTCTATCAAGAAAAATGACTCCTTTTGTCTTCTAGATCTGTGAACTGTCTTCTATTCAGGCCTGCTATGATACCATGTTATCATTTTAGAAGTTACATTTATCTTCTTTAACATTCATTAGCAATTGCATGCAATAGGATCACTGAAAGATAAACAATCACAGAACACAAGATATATCCTGGGAAACCCTCGTGGGGGAGAAAACCCAACAACCAATTATTCAGTATAGTTTCCTTCAACCAGTACAATGTCACGTTATAGCTCTCCACAAATAGACCAAGACAAAGAAACCAAGACCTCTTGCGCTATACCTCCTTTGCTATGCTCCAAATACACAAGAGAAGGCGAGTTGTGTGTGTATACAAATGAGATGAACTTGACCTCTATTTATACACATAACTTGACTCTCGAAAAGATGCAACCCTAAGAGGGGCCATTTTGACTTTTACAGTAAGGATAACAATGAAATCATATTTTCTTTTGAGCCGATTTATACAATAAGATTACAATAACCTTCTCGAGGTTTGACCAATACAAATACAAAAGAATATCTTTCGTAGTTACATCAAAATATCAACAGAAACAATAACAAAGCAATGATGCATGAGGGTTTTCTTGCTAGTGTGTGTGGTATGAGCTAATGCCTTGACATGGTGAGGGGATAATCTCCATTATTTTAATTCACTTAAGTTCCTGACTTTTATACGGAGACCTTATGCCCCGATAATTAGTGCAAAAATTGAAGCTACAACACATTTACAAATAGGTGTGATATCTAGCATATGTAAGACTAAGAAGAAAGAAATACATGAGAGAGATGAGATGTATGACAAACATGAAAGTTGGGATAGGGAAACAAGCAAGGTTAACTACCATGTAAGTATAAGATAGTAATTAAACTATGGAACATAAATGATTAAATTAAACAATTATCAATAAATATAACAATTATGTCAACAATATAATAGCTAAATTATGACATTATAGGTAAGCAAGTCTAACTATCACATTGATGAAATAACAACTAGAACATAGACAAAGCATGAGTAGGTCTAATGACAAGAATATCAACTAGACTATGAAAATATGTGTTATAGATCTAGCTATCATGAAAGGGACATGATAACTAGATTATGAACAAGGTATTAGAAGGAAAATATGAGAGTAAGAGGAAAAGAGCCACAACTACACTTACCTATGGGTCGGGGGTGGTGGTGTAGGAGCATGTTGAAATAAGCTAGGTACTTATATCACAAAAGTCAACAACTTTCCTCGAATGAGGAAGGGAATCATGACAACAACTCCAAGGGAAGGATAGAGAACAAGCACATGGGTAGAGGAAGGGGAAGTAAAAATGCTAGGGTAGTCCTAGCAAAGGACTAAGAAGCAAGAGGAAAGAGATGCTAAACTATTAGGTTAATATTGAATTGATCAAGGGTGGGTTTACATAGGTGGTTTACAATAGCATGTAGTTTTAGGCCATGGTATGTCTCGATTCTAAAGTGCCTTGAATACCCAAGTTGGCTAGATCGGCTAAGGTAATAAATATCTATTGGAAGTTTGTTTCCCAATTAAAGGTTTCCAAGGTAATCACTAGTGTTTTTTGGTTTAGTTTGTGCTTGTTGTTTTGTTTTTTGTTTTCACTCTCATGTAGGATTTTAATATAAATTGCAACTTATGAGGGTGTAGGAGGCAGAAATAATGGTGAGGTTACATCCGTGAAGGCACGAGGTATAAATTCTATGAAGCACCATCGAATATGTAAGTTGACACATTCATTTGGAGAATGATATTAAATTATACTCATTTTCCAAAACTAACGAATACACACATACACACACACACATCTATTTTTGAAAGGATGCTTCCATTAAGCATAAGCAAGTGGGAAATTTTTGTTTGGGTATAAGAGTTTATTATAATGAAGTAGGTAGGTATCACATACTATTGTAGCAATCTTTGGACTAAAGCTTATAACGAGGAATTTATGTCATCAAAGTCACATTTAAGATTTGCACTTAGTTCAATAGTAATTAATTGTTTATTTATGTGGATGTGACACATTGACTTATAAAAAAATGAACATCTCTATATAAGAATTTGAACTTTTGTAGGAAACAATAACATGGTAAGTTAATAAGTGGGCACACTTGACCTCTTTTTGATATAAATTCTTTCCCAAATCTAGTAGGAATTTTGTTGGAAGTTATAGTTTCACTTGATTGATGGGAACTTTGACCATGGAACTTTTGGCCCATTTTAAGACAACCTAAATCATGGGAATTTCAAACAAATTAGTAGATCGGGATAGAACTTTGCGTTGCTGAAAWAAATWGAGTYACYWGAAAGATTGAGTTTTTCCACTTAGTAACTCACTCCAATAATAACACCTCTTCTTTATGAACCAATCAAACAAACTACATTGACTATATGACTTATTGTAGAAACACGTAAATTTCTCCACATCACTTAAGAAAAAAAACAYGTATTTCTCATAATTGGAAGCACTTAATGTGTGTGATTGCTTTCTCTAATAAAAAATAAAGTGAAGGGAGTTAAAATTTCATTTCTTCCTTATGAGTATTAATGCATAATTAGATAATTTTTGTGAGTGGTTAAGGTGCATTTATATTGATCAAAATAATGTGTAACCATTATGGAAAATGGGAGCAATCCAATTTTTCCAGTTATTGTGCAAAAGGTTTGTTCGAGATCTATAATTTTCCTATTCATGACAATGCTTGAACATCATAAACATGAAAGTACGGGCCATATTACTCCTCTCTATTTTAGAAGAATTGTTGGTGAGGAAGGGTGGGTGGGGGGGGATTATCAGGGTTTCATCAGTTTGAGTCTCACCTAGAGGGATCATTATCTAATCATCCCCCTCATCTTGTTATTTTCGTTATGGAATACTACAATTATAACTATCTCTACTACAAGGTACTTCTTCCATGAGTATGATGGTTCTTTGATTCATTGGGTTTTCTATTGGTGGTGGGAGTTTTGTTGATTTTGGGTAGACTTATTTCATGGTTGCCTCCTTTGTTGGTAAATCTTTTCTTTGATCATGGACTCCTTCTCTGTCGATGAAGTTGTTTGGGTCCTTAATAGTGGGGATGGTGGAGAACCTTAGTTTCTTTCATCACCTRAAAGACATAGCTTAATTGMMAGGAGACCAAGGGGGTTGTCTAAAGGGAACCCATATGGGAATTTCATGAGATATTTTAAAAACATCAATAAGGCAAACCATGCAAGAGAGTATAGCCAAGAGGATATGTTGATGTCCCTGATAAACATTACAAAAAAATGAACTTAGTATTTTAAAAGAATCAAAGATTTACAAAAGCAATATGAGGAGCATCTTCTAGTTTCTATTAGAAATATAGTTTGGGATATGGCGATGTTGGGTGGGAGCGAGACAACTATAAATATTGGTTTAAGGGATGAGGGATATTTTTTCTTTGTTGTTAAGATCTCAACCGTGCTCAAGGGTGTTAGATTGTCTTCTTGGTTGCAACAACCACAAAATGGGTCATGAGAGATTTGGTTGTCGGGAATGTTAAATGAAATGATACTGTTTTGAAAGAGCAAGGGAAGAAAATTTATTTTCTAGTCGATTTCATGAGAATCAGTGTTTCGAGAAGGCCATTAATATGCAATGCATGTGAGGATATGCGTATTGAAATTGGGGAAATGTATATGTAAAATGAGGACAATGAGATATGCAACACAATCAATCAAATTCACCAAGACTAAACTCAAATTAAGAAAAAAATGAGCTATGTGGAGAGGATTGCTATTGATATATTATCCTATCATCGTATTTAACATTTGCGAGGAGTTTTTTAGGAAATTGACTACACCCATAATGAAGCCAAACATATGCCAAAAACATAAGTCAACACAAGGGAGATTTCACCCTTTCCACTTAGCCATGAGAGACATCCTTTATATGTGTCTTTTTCATGATAGTTTGACAAATATAAAATTGTAATGTCTTTTGTAATTTCTTATCTATAAGTTTTAAACTATTGCTCTATTTCCCAATTATTCAAGATATAAAGTTTGAAGCTAGTCACATTTTAAATGGTGTTTCTATTATTCATATGATAGGTCAAACTTCTATTTAAACTATCAATAATATTATTTTGAAAGTTTCTCATTTAATGATCTTAACTTAGAATTAGGATAGTCCATTAATTTAGAACCTTTGAACTAGACTTGAACTTTTAATTTACCATGAGGATCATGTAATTTTGCTCACATAAATGATGCACCATGCTTTGTTTGCCACTTACTTCACTATAACACTTAACAATAATATCCTATGATAAAACGACTCTCAAGAATTTTCACAGTAATTGTTCGTATTCCTCCATAATAATATTTATTTTATGAATAAATCTTCATAATAATTGTTCATATTCCTCCATAATAATATTTATTTGATGAATAAATCTTCATAATAATTGTTCATATTCCTCCATAATTTTATAGATAAATCTTGTCCATTCTCATTATTAATAATAATAATTATCTTATATTATGTATAATAATTAAAGTAAACATAATGTCCCTCAATTATATTGTTCAATCGATGTTGTACGGGTTAGAGTGTCATGATTTTGCTTATGAAAGCATCCCTCTCCTTAGTACTAGTCAACACTTTCACTATTTGCATTTATAGGTACTAGTGAACGTTTTCACTATTTGCATTTTAATTTTTTGGGATGTTAACATAAAAATACTTTTAATTTGAAATAATAAGAAACGGTGAAGACAAAAGGGAAACAATTTTTCCATCACTAATGTATTGTATTGTGTTGGTTTCTTAAAACATTGTGTATTATGTTCATCTAATACAATTTTGAAAATCTTATTTTTCACAATTTTAATACTTTATTACTATGCAAATTGATTAAAATTTTATTTTAAAAATATTTTATATTACATATCTTAATTTAGTAATATTTTTCACAATTTTAATACTTTATTACTATGCAAATTGATTAAAACTTTATTTTAAAAATATTTTATATTACATATCTTAATTTAGTAATATTTGTTTAATTCATGGAAAAGTTTTTATCAACAAATCTTTATAATAATTGTTCATATTTTTTCATAATAATAATTACATTATAAATAAATATTGGTTTTGTTAAGATGCCTCTAACAACAATTTGATGGATAGAAAAAGATTTAATACTTAAGTTATTGAAATAATGAATATTCAGTAACCAATTAGTAATATTTGTTTAATTCATGAAAAAGTTTTTATCAACAAATCTTCATAATAATTGCTCACATTTCTTCATAATAATAATTACTTTATAAACAAAGATTGGTCTTGTTAAGATGCCTCCAAAAATTTAATGGATAAAATAAGACTTAATGCCTAAATTATTGAAATAATGAATATTCAGTAACTCAAATTCCTCATCAACAATATATACTTAAAATTTTAATTATCATACATCATGTATAATAATTAAAATAAATATAATAAACTTCAATTTAAATCATTTAATTAATTGATATTAAAATTTAATTATACTTATAAAACTACTTAAAATATTATAATTATGCTCATAAAACTACCCTTCTCCTTAGCTTGCATTTCAAGTTTTAAAATATTAAAAAAGGTAAAGACAAAATGGAAAAATGTTACAACTATTAAGACATTTTAATTAGGTTGCCATTATTAATACATTTTAATTAGATTGCAATTATTAATAATTTTAATTAGTTGACTTAAATGTTCCATCATATTAAAGTAGTGAGAAATTATGTTCAATCCACTACAATTTTGAAAAATCTTCTTTGAAAACCTACAAATTAAATAAAACTCTAATTTTAAAATATTGTACATTACATTTTAAATTATTTTACATTACAGATTTTAAATTATTTTACATTACAT
>JASDQU010508562.1:18757-32659 GCA_032191745.1 Picea mariana | reverse complement strand
ACATTTATTATATCTAACTACCACAGTGGGCCTTATTTAATAATATAGTGGACCTAGTCCACCTTACATTGAATGGCCTCCACTATCATCACTATGGGCCCTCTGAGCCCCCCCACTACCTCTCTAGCTACCTTACATTCCACCCCCCTTATGAAAGCATTGTTCTCAATGCTTGATGTACAACCATATACCAGGGTCCCATGGATAATTATGGACCATAATGCTGAAGAAGACTAGAGAACCAAGGTCCCGTGTAGAAAGAAAATCCACCATGATGAAGTAGTCCAACCGCCATTGTAAACCAGGGTCCCATGTCCAAGTGCTCATGTGAACTCCACATGGAGGATATCGGCACCCAATAACCAACTGAAAATGATGCTCCCAATACTGACACCTATCATGTAGATCCAAATAAGAAGATCCATCCACATAGTGGAAAAGGGTCATAATAGAATCTGGAAGGAATAATACCACTGTAGAATATGCAGGATAGACACTGGTAATAATCATTAGCTCCCAATTTGTCACATTGATGCTCTCTACAGAAGGTGGATTAGAGTCATCAAATAAAATATGAAAGTGGTTGTCATCCCAAAAATGAAAACTATCCATATATCAATCATCGCAATTGGCCTCCAAATCATACCGAGAATGTATTTCTTGATTATATTCATCCCCGAGGTCCGCCATAAGAAATCTCTTCTGCATGTTATCCAATGAATCTTGAATACTACGAAAACTATCATTGAGGCCATCCAATGTGTCAAACAATTGAGATTTGAATGCTTTAGTAATTTGTACAATTTGTTTGATGGTTTGAGAAGAAATAAACATCTGAGCACCCTATGAACTCTTCGGTTCCGCAACCGTCATGAAAAAACCCAAAAAATAGAACAATAAGTTACGGTAGAAAATCACGTTTTTTTATTTTTTTATTTTTTATTTTTTTTATTCTGGAAAACCCTAAAAAACTGTTGAATTTAAAATGCTCGTAACTTCACTTCCCGGACTCCGTTTCGGCTGATTTTTTTTTTTGAAATTGGGTGAAATTGTGAGAGGAACTTAGATATATAATTATTTTGGGCAAATTCAGCCTCCAACTGCTACATAAATAATAATAAAAAATCATGCCGCCGTCCGTGGAAAAAACCCTAAAAAATTGCACATTTTAAAACTTAAATATCTTGACTTCCCAGACTCTGTTTCGGACGATTTTGTTTTTCAACTTGGGTTTTTTTCTGAGAGGAACTCATATCTACAACCTGTTTCTGCAATTTTTCACATAAATATACCAAAAATTTCTGGAATGTCACGACCCTCTTTTTTCTTCTCTGAATTTTTTTTTGTTGCAAAAATAAAAAATATTTTCCCACAAGGTCTGCCAAGGAAAGTGCTTTGATACCACTTGTTAAGAACCTGAATAGATCTACAAATATAATCACCACAAATACTGAATACACAATAGATCCACTGAGCAATATAGAAGAAACCACACTTTATTATTACCAAACCCTTGAGGTAGGGCAACACCATACAATGGATCCTATTATGGAAGGGATCCTCTCATGTTCACTTGTCTCTTCGAGGGGGCATACTCCTATTAATATAATGCTTGAAATACAATAATTCTCTTCATGTCCTATTAGATTACTTGAACCCCTTTATATAGTGCTACCATCACCTAAGAACATTCTAGAGGAGTAATCTTCTAGAAGTAGAACCTTCTAAGAAGTCCTCTTACATTTATTATATCTAACTACCATAGTGGGCCTTATTTAATAATATAGTGGACCTATTCCACCTTAGATTGAATGGCCTCCACTATCATCACTATGGGCCCTCTAGGCCCCCCCACTACCTTTCTAGCTACCTTACACCTAATCCTTTCTAGAATTTCAAATGGCCCACAAAATCTGGCTGCCAACTTCGAACAGTTTCCCAGTTTCAAGGAACTTCTATTGGCTTTTACTTTCAAGAAAACATGGTCTCCCACTTTAAACTCTCTGTGGGTTCTGTTCTTATTAATATAATTTTTCTGCCTGTCTTGGGTAGCTTTCAAATTCTACTTAATTTTTAGCATTTTCTCTTCCATTTTCTTGAAAAACTCTGGTCCAACCACTGCTCTATCAACTGGATTATCCTAGCTTACTGGATGTTGCACTTTCTGCCATAAAGTGCTTCAGATGGGCTCATATTCAACGATGCTTGATACCCATTGTTGCAGGCGAATTCTACCAAGTGTAAGTAGTCTTCCCATTTAGATGGTTTGTCCATCACATACATCCTTAGCATGTCTTCTATCACTTGGTTCACTCTCTCTGTCTTCCCATTAGAATCAGGATGATGAGCAATGCTAAAATTTAGATTCGTTCCGAACCCCTTGAACAACCCTTTCCAGAATTTTGAGGTAAATTTTGGGTCCCTGTCAAACACAATTGTCTTGGGAATACTGTGAAATCATGCTATTTCTCTCATAAAAATATCAACAACATTAGCTGCCTTGTGAGTAGTCTTTTGTGGAATAAAATGGGTAGCTTTCATAAGCTTTTCCACCACCACCATGATTGAATCATGTTTCTTACCGGTCCTAGTCAATCCCGTGATAAAATGCACTGTCACTACCTCCCACTTCCACTCAGGAATGGGTAAAGGCTATAGCAACCCTGCTAGGTGCCCATGCTCAACTTTAATCTTCTGGCATTCCATACATCTAGCGATGTATTCTGTAATTTCTTTCTTCATACCTGGCCAAAAATAATGGCTCTTGACTACTGCCATAGTTTTGTGATATCCAGGGTGCCTTGCATAAGGCACATTATGCATTTCATTCAAAATCATAAGTTTCAAGTCCTGGACATTACGTACATAAATTCTGTTATTATACAAAAGTGTTCCATTGACTTCCAATTTATGATTTTCCACTTTCTGTGGCATCTTACCTTGTTGTAGCTTTGCTATTAATTCCCTGTACTACAAATTTGCATTTGCAGCTTCCAAAATTATGCCCTTAATATTAGTTCGGTACATGCTAATGGTTGTAGCGTGTAGTTCATGCACTCTCCTGCTGAGTGCATCAGCCACTTTGTTCTCTTTTCCTTTGATATGCTTGATATCAAAGTCATATTCACAAAGAAACTCTAACCACCTACTCTGCCTAACATTGAAGGCTGCCTAATCAAACAAATACTTCAGACCATTATGGTCTTTCCTCAGTTTGAACCTCCTTCCCATGAGGTAATGCCTCCATTTCTTTAGAGCGTGTACTATGGTTGCCAACTCTAAATCATGAGTTGCATAGTTCCTTTCGCGCTCTTTCAACTTTCTAGATTCATAAAAAATTACAAATCCATTCTGACTGAGGACTCCTCCCATTTTTTCTTTGCATGCATCTGTACACGCTACAAAGTCTTCATTCGGATCTACAATCCTCAGGATTGGAGCACTGGTTAACAACTGCTTCAATCGCTGGAAGATTTTCTTACATTCCTTTGTCCATTGAAATTTCTTCTCCTTCCTTTGCATGGAAGTGATAGGGCAAGATATCCTTGAGAACACCACAATGAACCTTCTGTAATAGCTAGCTAGACCCATAAAGGATATGACTTCTGTCACATTCTTCGACGCTTACCATTCTCTGATGGCTTCAATCTTCTCAGGATTCACGGCTATCCCATCCTTTGAGATGATATGCCCCAAGTAATGGATCTGCTTTTGATAAAATGAGCACTTGATGAACTTGGCATACAACTGGTGTTCTCTTAGCACTTGCAACACCATCCACAGATGCTGTTTATGCTCTTCCTCTAACTTGGAATACACCAAAATGTCATCCAAAAAGACTATGACAAAATTTTCTAGATATTCTCTCAACACAACATTTATTAGGCACATAAAAACAACGAGAGATTTCGACAAATCAAATGGCACCACTGTGAATTCATAGTGACCATACCTTGTTCTGAAGGCGGTCTTGCTAATGTCTTCATCCTTTATTCTTACCTGGTGATATCCTGATTTAAGATATATTTTTGAAAATATCTTAGCATCCTTCAATTGATCAAAGAGATCATCGATCCTTGGCAAAGGATACTTGTTCTTTACAGTCACTTTGTTCAATTGTTTGAAATTGATGCACAATCTCAATGTCCCATCCTTCTTATTCACGAACATGACCGAGGCTCCCCGAGGTGACACACTTGGGCATATATACCCCTTCTTCAAAATATCTTCAAGCTGCACTTGCAGTTCTTTCAGCTCTGGTGTACTCATTTTGTAAGGAGATTTTGATATTGAAGTTTCTTCAAGCATCAAGTTTACAGAAAAATCAATATCTCTTTTCGGGGGTAATCCGGGTACCTCCTGGAATACATCCTCAAAATATTTTAATACTTCATGGTCTTCAATCCTTGATATGTCATCCTTAGATGCTTCCTCCACATGGGATACAAATAATTGACAACCTTTTCTGTAGTACTTCTTCAGCTGCATTGCTGATATTTCCCTGACAACAACTTCTCTGGGAATTCCTTGGACTATTCTCTGATTCCCCTCCTCATCCAGGCAAGTGAATGCCTTGTTACGATAGTCTAGGATGGTGTGGTGCTGGTCCAACCAATCCATCTCAATTAGACAATCATAAGAACCTAAAGGCATAATGTTCAATTTATCCCTTGTGCTCAGTTCATTCATGTCCACTGGACATGACTTAACCAACTCGACAACCTTTCTCTTGGCTCCTATAGCCAAATGCACTAACCAAGATTTCTCATGCTTGCTTCTTGGTAAATGCAAACTTTCCACCATCCTAGGATCTACATAACTATGACTAGCTCTTGAGTCAATTAAAATAGAAATGGGTTGGTTGTTGATCATACCTTCCACTTATATCATATGTGATTAATATTTATCTTGCTTGTTGTCCAAGGCTACATAGATCCTTGACACACTTCTACCCATGTCCTCCACTATTTAAGCATGCTGAAGATTGTAAACAGTTCTCACTTTTCCATTTTTGTGGGGACAGTCTCTGTACCTATGATTCCCTTTACAACCCCAACATTCCATAGGTGTTTGCCTTGACAATTGCCCACCTACTTTAGACTTCCTGGGCTCTCTAAAACCTAACTTTCCTTGAGGAATATTCCTGAAAAAGGGAGGTTTGTTTCCCTTCTTCCTCTGATCCATTTTGAAATTCTTCTTGTCTTCCCAAACCTTCCAGAAAGTAGGATTTTCATATTGCTGCTCATACAAGCATTTTTCTCTCCTTATAGTCTCTTCCATAGTCTTAGGGTCATCATATTGAATCTTGTTCCCAATGGAAGGTGGTAGTCCACTCAGATACCTTTGAATTTTGATAGTCTCATCCTTGATGAATGGAACATACTTCAACAACTCCAAAAACTTCCGTTCGTATTTATTAATGGACATGCTGTCCAACTTGAGTTCAAAGAATTCCTTCATCTTTCTGCCATAGAATCTTTTAGTGAAGTATTTCTTTCCAAAATACTTCTTGAATTATTTACAAGTAATATCTTTCTCTCTAATGTGTTTCACCTCCACCAGTTGATCCCACCACATGGATGGTTTTCCCTTCAGTTGATAGATTACAATTCTTCGTTTTGCATGAGAGGAATAATTCCGCAGTTGGAAATATTTCCTCATGCCAAGAAACCATGTTTCAACATCTTCCTCCTTCTTGTGATCTCCATCAAATGTAGGAGGCTTAATCTTGTTCATTTCTCCCTTCAGTTCATCCACTCTAGATCTCCTGTGATTTTTGGTAGGATATGGGCTTGAACTACTGTGTGCCCCCTTATTGGACTGCTTCGGGGAGTGGCGACAATGCCTGCTAATGCTTCTTGATCTTATTTTATTCTCAGGGGTCTTGCGACTCCCTGTTTTTCTTGAGTTAGTATCCTTATTCAACTTATTTTCTATTCTCTCCAAAATCTTCATCAACTTTAAGTTGAATTCTCCCTGTTATTCCTGAGCTTTCTTGAGCTTTCTGCTATCTGTCGGTGAGTTTGGGCATCTTTCTGCAATATTTCACTGATTTTCATCATGTTTCCTTCCTTATCTATCTCTTCTCCATGCCCATTGGAGTTTGACCCTTCAACTCCCAAATGAACATCCATCCCTTTAGCTTCATTCTCTGAACTGGAAGAATTCCGTGTCTCCTCCATTTCTCTGCACTTAGTGGTAATTCACTTTGGTTATGACTTTCGTTAAACTCTACAAACACAACGTACAATCAACCAAATTTTGTCAGGCCATCCTTCCTTAAAAATTACCACAATATTCACCAACCAATATGAATCAAGAAAATTTTCAAATTCCATTTCTTTCTGAGCTCTTCTCTGTTTTGCAATAGTCTTTCGGGCACTAGCCCTTTTCGCTTAGTCCCCAATCCACGTGATCACGAGTCATGACCACTCGCCTATCCAAAAGGGTGATTCACAACTTTGCGTTTTGGGGATTATGTTGTGGGACAAACCTGATACTCCCGATTTTCCAAATCACGAATGACCTAGGCACTAGCTCCTCCCGCTAGGCCCCTTTGATTGTGACGTTGGGCTATGACCTGGGCCCCAAATTTTGAGCACTTCAGTACTTCAAGCTTCACGTCCTCGGAAGTTAGCTCACCTCTTTTATTCCGAAACTTGAACTTCACGCACATCAGATCGACAGTCCTGACTTCCCCACGATCCAACGGTTCAGATCCTTTCTTCACAAATAAGAACTTCGCGTTTCGTGACTTTGGAAGTTGACTTCCTTCTTCCTTCTTTCAAATTCAAAAATTCTGAACTTCATACCCCGGGTCCACGTAGTACAAAATTCACCAACCCAGGTGGTGGCACATGGCACGCCTAGGAATGCCCACGTCACCCCAGGCGAGGTCATCCGACCCCACCACGTCTACGCTTTCACTTCGAAACTTCAGACTTCAGAAGTTTTTGCATCAACACATCCCACTTCCCTTGATAGTCGAACTTTCAAAATTATGATCTACTCTTCTTCTTGATCAAACAATCAAGCTCTTTTCCTCCGATCTACCGTGTAGATCTTCCCCAAGACTTCAGAGCTTCTGGCTTCAGAAGTTCATGCATCAGCACATCTCACTTCTGCCGATTTATGAACTCTGAAATCATGACCTGCTGTGAGATCCAACGATAGGGTTTTTCCCCAAATCTACGGTGTAGATTTCCTCCGGGACTTCGAAGCTTCGGGATTTAGAAGTTTGTGCATCAACACATCTCACTTCTCCCAATTTTTGAACTCCGAAAGGCTTCCAGAATAACCCTCCGGCACCTTCTCCATATCTGACGGTCGCAAATAATTTCCCTCGCTTCCGAACAGATCCTATGGCTCCAACACCTCAAGTGTTGTGATCTCTCTCTCTCTGTGGCCCAAATACCATGCCTGTTGTGGTTTTATGATACCGCTACACTCCTGAGATTCGTAACATGACCAAGGTAACTTCTTGGCACTCAGGAGGGTTCTGAGGTCCGAAATTAGTCCTCCAGACACAATTTCCACTCGAAACCTTGAGTCTGAACTCGAATTTTGTCTACTTCGACAACAATTCACTCTGAAAACTTTGTCTCGTTAACCACTAACATGGCCCCTCTAGGATCAATGTTGAAACCGTGGCTCTGATACCAGTTTGTAACATCTCCAACCAGCAACAGGCCGGGCAATGCTACTACTGTGGAACATTCACACACACACACACACACACACACACACACATATATAACATGCATTTTAATCAATTTAAAACACATAACACAGAGTTACTATTACCATCCAGATTCAAACAAGAATAACAGTAAATTCACATGCAACAGAATACATGATAACGTTCCAACATCACAAATCATGCATAAAATACGTAATTAAGCACATAATTATACTTATCTTTTCAACTAGAATAACACCACCAAATACATGCAGACCTTCCATGAACCTCCCAACCTTAGACCGCGCTTCTCATCACTCTCAGCAATAGGTCACCCCCGAGTTGGGACTATGCTCCATCGGGAAAGGGAATCCTAGGCTAGGCAAGGTCGACAGAAGACACATATTTTATGAGGAAGGATTCTCTCCCATTAGCCACTTATGCCCACTACTCACAGAATCTCATTCCCCACATACCTGTCCCACCCCAGTAGTATACACCTTCATTGTAAAACAATCCATCGACTACTTCACCTCCCTTGCCTTGGGCTTCAACAACAGGACGAACCAGAATTCTCAGATCTCTGTAGTAGCTACGGGACCCCTTCCAAGAGAAATCACTTCCACAACACACTCTCTCACCTGGAGAGAGTTGCCCATAGGCTTGACAACCTACCTCTTCAACCACAACCACCTCTCTCACCTGGAGAGAGTGTTGCACACAAGCCTGACAACCTACATATTCACTCCGTTCTAGGACCAGGAGGACGATGACGACAACAAGGAACATATGACGACGAAAAGCCAACTCAACCAAGGGACTGCGTGGCCACAACAACCCATAGTTATAACACACACGACATAGACAATTTCAGGATACTCAAGCTTCATAGAAGACGTAGGTCGACTTCACAGATTTGATTTTCATAGGTGCATGGTTGTGCAGAGGTACAGTACCGATACATTACGAGTTCTAGGAAGGATTCCAAAAAAATTAGGTAGAGTATGGTAGAGTGGGTGCCTAAATGGATGACAAACCCCCAAGACAATTGATTCTTCAACTTTTAACTACATGCTCCCAGGTCGACACTTTTCTTCCTGGAGCTGCATGCGTTCCCTTTTGCACATGTTGCTCCGCCCAGGACTTAGGATAAAAACATGCCTTTCACATAGCTTTGGAATAATAATAAATTATTATTCTCAATGACTTAAGCCTCTAATATTAGCCCCTCTTTCCAACCTTTTAGCCCCCTTTCCCTTACCCACTCTGTGGAAGCTTAGTCCCCCATCACTCTTTCTTTGTGGTTGATCTACACGCAACGATGCTTATATTTTATTAATGTTCTGCATAATTACATATACAAAAATAGGCTCCTAGCCTTTAACACTTAGGCTCTCCGGTCCAATAAACACATAATCCCACCAACTTATCAATACTCGGCTCACCAACTTACAAAACATGTTTACAATTCATAAATACAACAGGGGCTCATCCTTGGGGATATTATAACAATAAAAAAATGAGCAAGAATGCATTAAAATTTATATATACTTATAGTCTTCAATAGATACATCAAAATCCTCAACCAAATGCATGCCACTATGATTATTTTGTCATTCAGAGAGATTGAGAACCCATAACACAAGAATCACAACAATTACAAGCAAGATACACTTCTCTAAACAATGTCAAATTAAACCGGGGATTACACCTTGAAGCCCAGTTTTAAGTTCTGTCAAACTAAACCCGAGATTTACACCCTAAAACCGGTTTTAAGTTCTGTTGATAGATACAATACCTAGAGACTTATCTCTCATTGCTGGTACTGGGACTCCAAAAATCCCCAAAAAATTTGTTGATACATCTGTTATCAATTTTTGTTGTTCCATCTGCTGACAGTTTACTAGCCAAAGTCCCATATGTTATAGCAACATTCCATTGCAGATCCTATTGAAACACATTATCCAATATTGAAGGAATTATAATAGTTTTGATCTTATGAAGCCATTGTGCTATGTACACATAGAAGTCATGGATTAATTCCTGGTTCAGATGGCCTAAAACGAATTGGTTTTGTATGCCATTCTCCATATGAAATAAAATTGAAGCATCATCACAAAGAATATCTAACCCTAATGAACGTAGCAAAGGGGATGAATCCTAGACAAAGGATGACCATATGTTTGGAAAATCTCATAATATTCCCGACTGCATATTTTGGAAAGGTGTCAGTTTTCTGGAATGACATAGCAAACTTCCTTCCCTCCATCCCTTATAAACATCTGTTTGGGAGCTCACACGAAGCACCCCAAGAACTATGCATACATATTTTGCGGTGTTTTTCTCTCGGCACTTGATTTCTCCAAGTGCCTCTTGGTTTATGAAGTGTATGCGGTGTGGTGGAGAATAATATCCATATTGAACCAACTATCCAACCCATTTTACATATGTATGAATCTCATAGTTGAGAAGGTAAAAAAAATGACATACGTAGGTAGACAAAAATGACATACTTCAACAAGAATCCTAATCTCTTGAAACTGAAGACAATAATCTTATGAATGACCATTATGAACTGCCTAGAACAATGTAAAAACTAAAACAAATAAAAAATACTTACTTTATATCGATACAATAACGTCCAAGTATAAAATAAGAGCTCAAAATCAGAAATCAATGTCTGCATCAGTATAATGAAGATGGTCTCTCACAGGGTTATGTGGATTCTTTAATTCCAATCCCTTGCGTGTCCGACTTTACTTAGACCACAAATCAAATCTATGGAATTCAATGATCCCTAAAACAGTTGAAGATGAGGGCTAGTGTAGGTTTAGGTAGGGAACACAATGCATGATTTGAAACCCATGGTATATGTTTAATTCACATGCAACTATGAATAGTTTCAGGACTAGCCACAAACACTTGGATAGTTTGTGGCTAGTCCTGAAACTATTCAAAAATAGGTGTTTCGGGTAAAAACGTCATAACTTTTTCATAACAGATCCAAATTCAGTAAGACCAAATGTTTTGGTTAGAGTACAGTCTTTAGTATTCCGTGTAATAGTTTTAGATCAATTCAACAAATATTCCGCCAGGGGCATGCTCTACAAGGTCGCTCTCTAGAATAAGCTATAATTCAACAAGGTATGCCATTTTTACTATAACTACTTTTCTGAGAGGTTCCAAGTAGTGACACTTGGAGGAATTGCATAAAACACACTGAAGAACATTGTGTATCAGTTTCATATATTTATTCATTACAGGTAAAAAGTTATGATTATTTCAAGTTAGGGTTGTTGACTAATCCAAAACTAGTCATGTGAGACTAAAGAAAAGTTCGATGTAAATGCTAGTGTCTTGTTGGTTAAAGTTAAGGAAGGTTTGAAGGTATGTGATCATATACACCAGGTCTATTACAGAGTTATAAATCATATTTGGATGATAAAATTGATGAGGGATTTTGGTTGAGGTACAAGTTGGGTACATGGTTGAGACAAGTAGTTGATGAGTTGGCACATACATGAAGTGTATAGTTGATGGTGTTGGTACATATTGATGAATCATAGTTGATGAGTACTTGACACATGATTGGTACATACTTGGTACATGGTTGGTTGCACTTGTTTATGGTATAGGTTGATTACAAATTTTTTGGTACAGGTTGGTGCATGGTTGATGCACTTGTTTATGGTACAGGTTGAGGTACAGGTTGATGCATGGTTCAGGTTATTGGTACATGTTTTTTGGTACAGTTTTATTGGTACAAGTTTATAGCGATATATCTCACATTGATAGTGTGAAAGTGGTTCCATCATTCTACTTCAGGGCGGTTGGACAGGGCAAGGATAGGTGGTTGTAGCCACCTTCTGGTTGTAGCCGAAGAACATAGGGGGTTGTAGCCTCCTTCTAGTTGTAGCCAGATAATTGGGGAGTTGGAGCTTCCCTCAAGTTGTAGCATGAGAAACTAGGGGGTTAGAGCCTCCTTCCAGTTGCAGCTGAAAAACAAAGGAAGTTGGTGCTTCCAATGAATGTAATTCTTTAAGACATATAAGATAAAACATTCCATGGTTTTCTCTCGATTTGAGTTTCCACGTAAAACACTGGTGTACTGTGTATGTGTGTGATTGTTCATTTCTTATTGCTCATTATTGGATAATAATTCTACATTGATATAAAACTTCGATTATTTGGAGAAAAATGATTATAATTAAGCTATTACTGATTCACCCCCCCTCTCAGTAATCCAACAATTGGTATCTGAGCAGGTTCCTTCATAAATCAGTTTAACCACTGAAAGGTAGATCATGGAGAGTACCAACTCATATAAAAATGGAATACCACACTTTGATGGACAAAAGTATGCTTTTTGGAGCATAAGGATGAAGACATATATACAAGCACATGGGTTTGAAATTTGGCAATCAATTGTAGATGGATACATAGTACCAACAGTTCCACCAACAAATGACAAAGCAATGAAACTTGGTCAGAATAATTCCAAATCTACAAATGCACTTTTGAATGGTCTCAGTGAAACAATATTCACCAAAGTTTCACATTGTAAATCCACCAAAGAGATTTGGGACAAGCTTCGAAATATTTATGAAGTCGAGACAAAAGTCAAAGAAACAAAACTTCAAACTTATAGAGGTCAGTTCGAACAACTAAAAATGAAGGAAGATGAGAATATTGCAGCCTACTTCTTAAGAGTTGACGAAACAGTTAATGCAATCTTAGGATTGGGAGAAGAAATTGAAGAATCTGTAATTGTTCAAAAGGTACTAAGATCTCTTCCTATGAGATTCAACCCTAAGATATCAACACTAGAAGAAAGATTGGATCTGAAATCAATAAGCATGGATGAATTGCATGGAATCTTCACAACATATGAAATGAGAACTGAACATGAAAATCCAGATGTAAAAGAAGCAGCCTTCAAAGCATCCAAAAGATCAAAGCAAAAGAAAAAGGAACAAGAAGAATATAGCAACAATAGTGACATCTCGGAAGATGATGAAAAAGTGGCCAACTTCGTCAAAAGACTAAACAAGGGAACCAATGGTAGGTATAGAGGTAAGCTTCCTTTAATTTGTTTTAATTGTGATGGTATTGATAATTTTGCTAACAAATGTCCTCATAAGAAAAAGATAAATGATGAAGGTTACTCAAAAGACAAACACACATATAAAGGCAAAAGAACTACAAAGAAAGATTTCAAGAAAAGCTTATGCATCAAAGAAGACATCTGATCATCAGATGAAGATGAAATCAATGACAATGAGATAGGAAGAGTTCTATTCATGGCAGTAAATATTCTGACAAAGAAGACTCTGAAGAAGAATATGAAGAAGCCGAATAAGGATATGAAGAAGTCGAAGGCGAAATTGAAGAGAGGGAAGTTGACTATCGAGAAGAATTAATGTGTGCCATAGAAGTTATCAGAAGAGAAAAGAAGAAAAACAAGAAACTACAAGAAAAACTAGACAAGAAAAATGACACTCGAGAACTAGAACAAATGATCACAAGATTGAAGGTTCAAATAGAAGAATATAAAAGAATTGAAGAAGCACTCAAAGAACAACTAGAAGAAAATGACAAGATCATTGGAAACTTGGAAGCAGAGATTGTCACACTAAGAAAGGATATTCAAAAGAAAAATATGCATAATAGCTCAAAAGTTCTGGATGACATTATCAACAGTAAAAAATATCATCTTGACAAGTCTGGACTTGGGTACAATCAGACAGAAAAGGGATCAAGCTCCAAAACAACAAAGCAAGAAACAAATCCAAAAAGCTATACAGAAACAATCAAAGGGGATAGGAAGATGTACAAGGAAGATTATAGGGACACTCCTCCACCGAGAAGATTCAAATTTCAGAATCAACAACAGACAAATAGGCCTCAAGAAGAAGAAGGATTCATAAGAGCACCTTCTTTAAGAAGATATTCAACTCCCAGGTATCAAACTGTATTTTTTGGTTTATGTTATGCATGTAATAATTTTGGACATAAAGCTGTGAATTGCAGAGCTAGCAAGATGAACAATAACAACTTTGAGAGTCATACACAAAGGGGTTACTCAACAAGACCTAGTGAAACACAAAGAAGAAGTTACAACATGTTTGAATATTTGAGCACTGAAGTGGAATGTTACAAATGTAACAATTTTGGACACGTGGCCAAAAATTTCAAAATGACAATCCCTCCTAAAGAACCTCAAA
>JASDQU010508561.1:6296-38553 GCA_032191745.1 Picea mariana | reverse complement strand
CTTCAACATTTTATGCCACATCATTGATTCCATTTTCCCTAAAGCACTAGTCTAAGTCCTCCTTTGAGTAATTGATCAAAACAACCATCAAAACCTATTCTTTGAGCTTCCTACTAACCATCTCTAACCCTAGAATAACCTAACCTACTAACAATATTTTTGTTGTTACTAAAGTAATCTAAAACCATTAATTACAACATTAAAAGCTTCTAAAAGCAATTGAAAAGGCTGATTTATACATTGTCTTGTTTGCTTCTAACAAATGCTAGTATTATGATTTCAATGGTTGATGATTCTTAGTCATTTTGGAAGCTATTTAAAGGCATTTAATGTGAAGTATTTCCTTATAAATATTGCTGATATAATTTTATGTTTACTTCATCATTATCAACCAATTGCTCTTATTGAGAAAGTCTATGGTTTTATGAAGTCATAACCAGCAAGTGTACTTGAAAATATATATAGTTTTCTTGTTGCTTTGTTCCAGGAACACCTTGACATATTATCATTTCATTGGTTATAAAACTGGTACTTTCTTATCAATGGTGACTTGTGAGAGGGGATCTTTATCTAGCCATCTTGACCTTGCCTTCTCAAACCCCCAGGTCACCAAGGACCTCTCCCCTGGGCCTACCACCCTAAATAGAAAGAGACATCCTATTGAGGTCACAGTGATAGGATAGTATCCAGTTACACCAATTTGTTCTCCTTTAACCTTTCTTTGATCAAAGTACAAATTGAGTGATAACATGATCTTTATTTAGATAGTAGAGAGATCTGCAGATCTGGAAGAAAACCCCAATAATATCAAAGATGGGTTGCCAACTGATACAATAATAAGAAATACAAAGATAAGAGCCTCCCAAAGGCTATTTGAGAAGAAGATCCAAGCCTCCAAAGGCCCACATCATGCAAGATAAGACCTAAGATAAGAGAACCCATTCAATATACTACAGAACCCCTCCAACTGGCTGAGTTACACACTGCTCTGGCTGCTGATGAACCCTCAATTTTCAACCCTCCTCTTTTTGATCTCCAAATGCCTCCAAAATTTCCCAGAATGTAGATCGGGCTAGTAGAATCCTCCTGGCCAAGTTTCAAGTTGAATGGAGAAGTTTTTCTCCCCCAACTGAGCAAACCCTCTCCTGGTTTGCGCCCTCCTAGTTTGACTGAATCAACAAGATTTCATTCTCCCCTCTAGGAGCCTCCAACTGCCACCAAAATATCCAATATGGTAAATTGGTCCAATACGAACAAGCTGATGAAATCTCAAGACAATCTATGAAGATTCGAGTCAGTGAACAATAAAAACCACTCCTTGCAATGTGCCCCTCTCTCCTCCAAATCGTGCCAAGCTCCAGGAAATAAACTTCTAGGATAACCTCCTCCGAAATAGACTAGAAATGATGTTGGGTACCATACGAAGAAAACCTAGATGCTCCTTTTCCAAGAATCCTCCTCCTTTCTCCAGATTGAGCCAAACTCCTCAAGGTAGTGCACCCCCTTAGATGGAAACCCCCTAGGTTGTGCACTAGCTTGCTTCTGCCACTATATCAAACCCCTGCAACATTGTAGAATGGTGTGGGAGGATTATTTCACCTCCGGGACCAAGCCTGGATCAAGGAAGGTGGAATATTTCACCATCGAGTTGATCTCTAGGCTTTTAAACTCAAAACCCTCAAAATTGCTTGTGCTTAAGAGCTCCAATGTGAAATAAGATAATAATCCAGAATGCCTTAGAAGTATGCCCTGCCCTTTCTTTTATAGCTCCAGTCTATTCATCTGTTGATTTAGTTAAACCCTAGGGTTAAATTTTAACTTTAACTCCCTTTTCTTTTCTTTCATTGAGTTACCCTTTTTCACACAAAGTCAACTCAGTAGTAGAATGTTATGTTTAGGAAGTGTCTTCTGGTTGACTTTGTCCCTAAGATTCCCGAGACTATAGTATAGTTGGGATAGCTAGACTACTGATTCTCTCTGGAACTCTTCATCAAGAGGTGGGGGACATTACAACTACCATAATATCAACACTCCCTCCTAGCTAGGGAGGTATTAAAGGCAATGGTCTTGAGCACAAACAAACCATTCAACTGGTAGCATCATCATAGTCACACAGGCTATCTCATGATCACACAGATCAATTCATGAGCAACATCATCACTATTAGTATCATTTGATAGCATCAACTACATCATCTCTCGAATCCATACTCCATCTAAGTAATCGGGCATGATGCTGAAAAAGTCACTCACTCCATAGAGTGATACAAGAACCATTCTTCTAATCCAGACACATGTCCTAGAAGAATAATTGTTCCAACAAATGTTGGAAGCCATGCCATGGACTACAAGGACCATTATTCTAATTTAGACATACATCCTAGAAGAATGACTGTCCTCGACCATTTCCCATAGGGAGAATGCCTATCCACCAGTAATATTTCAACCTAGACCATCCTCCACATGAAGGATGTTTGTCTACCAGCAATTTGTCCTGCTTGGACCATTCTCTGCCTGGAGAATGTTATTCCATAAACATATTGACTATCCATCTAGCTGGCAATCATCTCCAACACTAGTGATGGTCTCCATGGCAATCAAAACAATCAAAATGTTTATCCACCAGTAATATTTCAACCTGGACCATCCTCCACATGAAGGATGTATGTCTACCAGCAATTTGTCCTACTTGGACCATTCTCCACCTAGAGAATGTTATTCCATTAACATAAGGACCATCCATCTAGTTGACAATCATCTCCAACACTAGTGATGGTCTCCATGGCAATCAGAACAATGCCATCCAATAAAACACAACTGTGTCTATCCATAGTAGTACACAAATACTACCGAAGGGTACACAACCACTCCTAGTAGCACAAGGCTACTAACGAGTGACACACAATCACTACCAGTGGATCACATCCAACACAATAGCATACAACTATTGTCCAGAGACATACAGTCTCCACAACAATCATATTATCTAATATCAACAATATCATTATACAAATTGAGTCATCTGGGTCATTCTTCCACTCACATCTGTGAGATCTTGAAGAGCATATTCCCTCATAAGGTAAAACATCAGCCATGGGCTATCTGGACTATTCTTCCCAAGCATGGAAGAATAATTGTCCTCAATTTTTGAACTTGGACCATTCACCTAATTGGGCCATTCCTCCTGCACTAATCATAGTGCAACCTGGAGAGAATGAGTCGACCCTAAGGAATGCATGTCCCTAATTGTTGAACCTATATCATTCACCTAACTGGGCCATTCCTCCGGAACTAATCATAGTGTAACCTAGAGAGAATGATTTTTCCCTAGGGAATGACTGTCTGAACAATTTCCTATGGAAATGACTGTCCTGCACCAACCTCCAAAATGAACCATTCTTCAAAACTGCTCACAACTATGAACTTTGAAAGAATGATTTCCCAACGAGGTGGACCATTCTACTTGACCACTACTCTAAGTTATTATCAAGAAGAATGATTGTCCTAGACCATTCCCCCACACTGGCCACAAGGGGAATTGTTGTCTATGGTCAATCAACAATCTATACAACCATTTTCATTACAAAAATGATTGTTTGATATGGACTATTTTCCGAATTGGAAAATGATTGTTCATTAGAAATCTTGAACCACTTTCTGGACTGGAAAGGAACTACCCAACCTGGACCATTTTATGAACTGGAAAATGACTGTCCATAAATCAAAAACATATCAGTGCTCCCTCCCAACCCAGGAGTAATCACTTCCTTTTTCAATAATGAATTCATCTCCACGACCCCCAACTTGTCCCTTAAGTACGCAAAATTATCATCTTGGATAGAGGCTTTACCAAAATATCTGTTATTTACTCATCTGTGGAGATATATTGGAGAACCACTTCTCCCCTCTAGACTTTATCATGAAGAATATAATGTTTGATCTCAATGTGCTTCGACCTGTCATGGAACACCGAGTTCTCTTAAAGCTTCACATATCTCTGATCATTACAATATATCATGGTCGAATTCAACACTTGATCAGACAATCTAGAAACCAACTTATGGAGCCACATTGCTTTCGTACAAGCATCAAAAGCTGCAATATACTTTGCTTCTGTAGTGCTAAGTGCAACAGACTTATGTTTCCTGCTAGCCCATGACATCGTGGAAAAGATCAAACTTAAACATATCCAAGTAGCACTTCTTCTGTCATCTACATCCCCTACCCAATCTAAATCAATAAATCCATGCAACTGTATATCATAACTTAAAGGTCCCACAAAACAAATATCTGGCTGAGTATTTTCCAAATACATTAACAAGCCAATCAATTGTTGATATAGAGATGGGTCTACTAGATTATAGTCTTTCAACTTCTTCAGATCTGTCATCATGGGAGTTTTCCATTGATTAGCAATCCATCATCTTGAACTTCTAAGTAACCATTTTGATACACTTTCTCTGTCATAGGAATTTTTTTCCACGCTTCTGTTGTATATGAGATACTTTGTATCAAGTTGCTTGAATCCATACAAGGTCTTCTTCTATCTTCATACATGGGTCTCTTTCTCATATACCTCAAAACCTTGAGATTTCTCTACATAAGCTTCTTCCTCAATGACTCTATTGGGAAGAACAATGTTTTACATCCAACTAATGTAAACTTCAATCCATGGATAGTGAAAGAGATGTAATAGCTCAGATAGAGGTATATTTGGTTTACTGGAACAAGTTGTCATCATAGTCTTCTCCCTCCTTTTCGAGGAACCTTTAATTATGAATCTCACAATGCTTCCATTCATAAGTGTTTTTCACAATTTCATACATACTGTTTGTTAGCACCAATTCTTGCAAGGTGGTGTTTCTCTTCGATTTCAGGCCCTTGGTGTAAATGGGTAGAAATGGGGTTTAAAAACCCATCAAATATGTTTTATTCATAGGCCGCAGTCATGAGCGTCGAGCGTAACACACAGAAGAAGTCCATTTCGGGCTTAAAATCAAGTGAGCGAGCATTTTTTTTTCAACGGAGAGGATCCACAGATGGAGCAGATCAATGGTCATCGGGTAAGTTTGATTCACGGAATTACATGAGGTTTAGTGCATGGGCTCATCTCTTATGGCCAAAGTTATGAAGTGATTAGTCGTTTCGCGATTTCGGCTATCGGGACTTCAAAAGACATGGGGTCTCTCTTCCACTACATCAGGAAACCCTGAAACGTGAAATGCGAAAAGTCCTTTCGGCATTTCAGCTATCGGGTCTTCAAAAGACATGGGATCTCTCTTCCACTACATCAGGAAACCCCGAAACACGAAATGTGAAAATCCGTTTCGGCATTCTGGCTATCGGGACTTCAAAATAAAATGGGTCACTCCTCCACTGCATCGAGAATTGCCAAAACCCGAAACACAAAATGTAAAAGCCCCCCAGGAGTTGTTTCGACATTCCAGCTACCAGGAATTCAAAAGACACAGGGTCTCTCTTCCACTACATTGGGAAACCTTGAAATGCGAAATGTGAAAAGTTGTTTCGGCATTCCGGCTACCGAGACTTCAAAATACAAGGGGTCGCTCCTCCACTACATCGGGAATCGTCGAATCTCGAAACGTGAAATGTAAAATCCCCCCAGGAGTCGTTTTGACATTCCGGTTATCGGGAATTCAAAAGGCACGGGGTCTCTCTTTATGTATTCAGTCTCGACCACCCTCCATGGAAGAAGCAATTAATGAATATTGAGTAGGTGGTTGAGACCTCAGCTCAACCCATAAATGGAAGGCATGGGAAGGGTCCGAAGTAGTCATTTCGTCATACTCTGATGGATAGTTTCCCTCCAGAAGCCATGTCGTCTAAAGTAGTGTCAGACAAGAAGTTGTGTGTACAGTCTGAAAGACGATCATGCGCACGTAAAGCCTTAAATTAGGTAGCTCAGCTAACCTCCTAGGACCAAGGAGGTGAATTACTCTGGGTATATAGACTGAGTTTTCATATTTTGTAAAGGATAGATGGTAGAGCAGAGCTCCCGACTGTAATGTTTTAATGAAGCACTGGTTTTCCTGACTATGTATCTGTATGTGAAATTTCTTGTTTAATGAAAGGCAGCTCTCTTTTTCACCTGGTTTCTATCCCATACTAAAAGAGTTCATGATTGACTGATTCACATGAATCACTGTGACTGTGTTATGATAAAGGTTTTATTGTAACGTCGTTATGTTCTTTTACTGTTTCTGTAATTTGAATATAAGATGTTCTTGTGTTCAAGTTTTTCTTCTTCGGGCTGTTAGAAGCTTGATGCCCATAGCATCCCTTCGCATTTCCTCACATAAGTCTTCCTCCTACTCACCCTTATTACAACTTACTGTTTGAATTCGAACCAAGACCTCGTCTGCTTGTGCATGCCTAGCCTAGTTTCTGAGTTAGAATGATATTGTTCTAAGTTTACTTCCATTCATCACCCTTTATCAACAAATCGTGACATTTAAATTGATGGGCCTCAGGCTTACTCCTGTTGCAATCCAGGAGTGACTTCTGATGCCAACATTTCTGGTGTCGTTGCCGGGGACGAAGTTGAAAATTTTCCTTGGGATTGAACGACATCGAGCCTCTGATTATAAAGGTGCATCAGGCATCAGAGCCCTACAAGATTTCTATTGTGCACCTGGCAACTACATTGTGACGAATCCACTATGGCGAACCTGCTATTTTAGTTGTGGCTTCCAGAGGTAGACAAACACGGTCCCATCCACAACTGCCTCTAGCTACACCTGAAGCTGATCCGGAGGCGATTATCAAAAAAGGAAAGGCCTCTGAAGGAGAAACTTCCATCATTGAACCAGATAATTTGCCATCTACTTATGTAGAAACTCCATTTCCTTCTTCTCATCTCCCTAGCAGACCTTTTTCTGAAGTTTCCCATTTTCAGAATTTTGAAAGTGTTATTGTTGAGTTTTCCCCTCCTGGTCTAGGATTAGAGGGAGAAATCCTTGTCACTCCCATCTCCCTTGAAGTTGTACCTTGGCATGAACCCAGGACCACAGAATATTTCCCCACTCCTAGATTTACCACCCCTCCTCTTATTACTGTTGTTGCTACTATACAAAGAGAATCATCTGTTGACTCAATCCCCTTAGCCTTCTCTCTAAATCCCCCATTGTTTCCCCTTCCATCTGGAAGCTCATTTCCAGTATCCCCTATTCGAGTTGCTTCTCCTCTGAGTTCTCCTCCACTTAATATTCCTATGGCTAGAGAAAATCCCCCCATGACCATAATGGAGGCTATAATAGTTGCTAGGTATGCTCCCCTTTTGTTACCTCAGCCTCTCAATGCCCTTCCAGCAAATGGCTACCTTATGAAATTGCCCAAGTTTACAGGTGAAGGGGACATAGCTACAAAAGAACACCTTGAAGCCTTTTACAGTTTTAGAGATGATTGTGTTATCATGCATGCATATGTATGGATGAGGATTTTCATCCATAGCCTTGAAGGTGAGGCTAGAAAATGGTTTAGGGCTCTGCCTCCTGGATCTATCGATGGGAATGAGGCTTTCGATAATGCATTTTTGAGACAGTGGGGAGACAAAAAAGACTTCATGTATTACATGACAGATTTTGGGTCTTTGAAGAGAAAGGAAGGAGAGTCTATCTCTGATTTCTCTAAGAGATTCAATAAAATGTACAATAAGATCCCCACTGAGATAAAGCCCTCAGAAGCCTCTGCCAAAATCACTTATGCTAGCGCTTTTGATCCTAATTTTTTCCTCCTATTGAGGGAAAGGAGGGCAACTACTCTAGCTCACATGTAGGATGCAGTCGTGGAAGTAGAATCTAACATATTGGTTGTTGACTGAATCGGGAATAAGGTCGATAGAGACATATCTAGGAAGAGACCTGAAGCCTCCCCATCCAATTCCTCTCGCCTTCCCCTCCAGATAGACGAGGTAACTAAAGTGCTAAATTTTCTTTCGGCTAGAATGGAAAGGTGGTAGTTAGAAGGGAAGCCCATGTACAGAAATCCCCAAAATACTGATAACAAAGGCTTCAAAAGGCCTAGAAACAATGTGCCATAGGCTTTGCCAAGGGAACAAAGGAGAAAAGACAAATATGATCAGAGGATTCAAACCCCTCTCCAAAATAACCTAATTTCTCATGAGGAAAGAGAGGAGATAGATGAGCTCGACCCCGAAATTCACTGTATTGAAGACACTTCCCCTTTTCCCCATTTGACTCAATCTGCATATGAAGGATCCCTTATGAACATTCAAATCAATGAGTGGAGTGAAGAGGAAAAGGCCAACAACACTCCTAACAGATATCATCTCAGGTCAAAGAAGAAAGAAGGTAATTTTGGTAGCCATGATCAGCCTCTCATAGTGAAAAAACATGCTAAACCTGCAACAATTAGTACTAAAGAAAAGAAAATTCAGAATACTTCGCCAACAGCCAAAGAACCTATATTTGAGGTAAGGGAAGCTCCTAAGACTCTTTCCTCCTTTAGTTTTGAGCATGAAATTCAAAAGATTATAATTCTCGTACCCCTCTCAGAACTAGTTAAAAATGAAGATTTCAAAAGGTCCCTCTCCAAACTGCTACAATCTGAGTCCCCCCAGCCCTCCACAGACTCAGTAAATCTTCAAGATGAAAAGCCAGTAGTCGTCCTAGGTCCTATGGTAGAATACAGAGATGATTCATCCCCTCCCTTCTACACATCCTTGAACATACATGATAAGGTGATTTATAATTGCCTCATGGATTCAATAGCTTGTCACAACCTTATGCCCAAAATAGTCATGGAAAAATTGGGACTGGAAGTGACAAAGGCTTATCACAATTTGTACTCTTTTAATTCAAGGAGGGTGCAATGCCTTGGATTCATCAAAGACTTGGTGGTCTCTTTATTTCAGCTGCCAATGAAGAGTGTGGTCATGGACATTGTAGTAGTTGATGTTCCCCCCAAGTTCGGCATGTTGTTGTCAAGATATTGGATTAAAAAACTTGGAGGAACATTACAGATGGATCTCACATATGCCACCATTCCAATATTTGGAGGGGAACACAGGAGGTTGTATAGAGAAGCTCAGCTGGCCTACATTGTTAATGATGAAGCAGACCCCACAAATCACCCTATCTTTTCACTTGACACTGATTTGGGGTCTAGTTTATTGCAGATCAATGATACTCCTGAAGCCCCTTTTCAAATTAGAAGGCAACCCATATTTAATCACGAGATGCCTCCTCCAACCACCTTTGTTTGGAAGATTTTCTTTAACAGGTCTTCTTCTAGTGAAGGTTCTTGCGCTGGAGTGGTTTTTATGTCTCCTTGTCAGGAAACCATATCCCTGTCATACAAGCTAGAATTTGAAGCTACCCATAATGTGGCAGAATATGAATCTCTTGTTCTGGGTTTAAGGGCTGCAAAAGAAATGGGAATTGAGGAGGCAGAAGTGTTTGGAGATGTTGAGTTGATAATCCAGCAAGTCAGAAGTGCTTATTGGACTAAGCATCCTCGACTCAGGAGTTACAAAAATGAGGCGTGGGACCTAATTGATAATTTCTTCTCATATTTCAACATTTCTTTTATTCCAAGAGAGGAAAATATTTTGGCTAATTCCTTAGCTGTCTCAACTAGTCTGTTCAAGATCCCTCTGCCTCCTAAGATCAAATATGAGGTTGAGATAATATATAGGCCATATGCTCCAGACAATATCAAGCATTGGAAGGTATTCGAAGACGATCTTGAAATCAAAAAAAAAATTCAGTCTGTCAATGAATTTTTTGCACTGCACATTGATCAGGATCCTGATCGCGAAAGTCACCCTCACCTTGAGATATTCTTAAATAAAATTTCTAATCACCATATTATTCATTTGCCTAGCAATCACATTCCAAAGGGACTAGTCCCTTTAGAAAGACTGTTTGATGGAAATGATGTGGCAGTAAAGGGTAGGTTTTCAAATGGAGATGTCGATACAACATAGTGCAACATCGACACACAGGAGGAGCCTAAGTTTGTCAAGTTGTCAAGAAGTTTGACCAAAGAGCAGAGGGCCAAATATACTGAGTTATTAAGAGAATTTGTTGATGTGTTTGCATGGACCTATGAAGACCTCAAGACATATGACACATCTGTCATTGAACACAATATCCCATTGAAGGGAGAGGCTAAGCCATTTAGGCAGAAACTAAGACAGATAAACCCCATGTTGTTTCTTGTTATGGAGAGAGAAGTGAAGAATTTTTATATGCCCAAATCATTGTCCCCTTTAGATATTATGATTGGGTGGCCAATTTGGTCCCGGTGAGGAAGAAAAGTGGAGAAATCAAGCTCTGTGTTGATTTCAAGAACCTGAACAGGAGCTCAAAGAAAGACAACTATCACTTGCCCAACATGGAACACATATTTCAAAGGATAATTGGTTCATCTAGGATATCCATGATTGATGGTTTTTCTGGCTATAATCAAATATCAGTCATGCCTGAGGACAGAGAAAAAATAGCCTTCACCACTCCTTGGGGCACATTCATGTATGCCAAAATGCCTTTTGGATTAATGAATGCAGGAGAAAGATTTCAACGAGACGTGGACATAGCTTTCATTAGGGAGAAAGATCAGTTTGTGGTGATCTATCTGGATGACATCACAGTCTTCTCTAGGTCTGTTAAGGAGCACCACTGCCACTTGAGGAAAGTTTTCTTGAAATGTCGGAGGTTTGGCCTTTTCTTAAATCCCAATAAATCTTTGTTTTCTATGAAGGAGGGGAAGTTGTTAGGCCATATAGTATCAACAGAGGGAGTGAGAATTGATCCCAATAGGGTAGAGGCAATTCAGACCCTGTCACTTCCCAAGTCTAGAAAGGAAGTTCAAACTTTTTTTAGGTAAGATTAACTTTCTGAGGAGGTTCGTCTCAAATTTTGTTGAGTTGGTGAAACACATTACAGCCATGCTCAGAAAGGGAAACGAAGTAAAATGGACTGCTGAACCCAGTGAATATTTTTTCCAAATAAAAAGGGCATTGACTGAGGCACCTATGTTGATCAGTCCTGATTATTCCAAGGATTTCCTAATTTTTTATTTTTCTTCTTTTGATACAGTAGCAGCGGTCTTATTGCAGAAAAATGAGGAAGGGCGAGAGCAACCCATTTCATTTTTTAGTAAGGCATTAAGAGATGTAAAAATCAGGTATGAGATCATGGAGAAGCAGGCCTATGCCTTGGTGAAAGATCTCAAATATTTCAGAGTCTATGTCTTGCACTCAAGAGTGACAGCATACGTTCCTTCATCCTATGTGAAGGACATCCTTATACAACCTGACTTAGATGGGAGAAGAGGTAAATGGATTGCCAAGATTCTTGAGTTTGACCTGGAGATAAAGCCCACCAAGTTGGTTAAAGGGTAGGGTTTAGCCAAGCTGCTAGATGAATCCAATTGCAAGGCCTTAGGGGTTAGCTTCATCAATGTTTTCTCAGGAAATTAACAAGTTGAGTTGTCCAGCAAAAGCTCTCAGGGTGGCTTATCACTAGCAGAATGCACCTGGTACAGAGACATTTTGTACTTTCTGCAAGAGTTGAAGCCTCCTGATGGAATGGGAAAAATCAAGGCAAGAGATTTAAAGCTCAAGGCGGTCAGATATTGCCTTATTGACCAAGTCTTATACTGGAGAGACCCTCTAGGGGTGTTTCTGAGGTGTTTGAACCCACAGGAAGCCCAGAAAGTTTTGTTTAATTTCCATAGCGGCCTTTGTGGAGGGCATCATTTCTGGAAGACCACAGCCCACAAAATTCTCAGGGTTGGGTACTACTGGCCTACCTTATTCATTGATGTTTGCAGAGAAGTCAGAGCTTGCATCAAATGCCAAAGGTTCTTAAGAAAACAACAACTCAAATCTCTACCACTAAATCCTGTAGTAGCTTCAACACCCTTTCAACAGTGGGGGTTGGAATTCATTGGAGAAATTCATCCTCCTTCAAGTGGCCAACACAGGTGGATCCTAATTGCAACAGACTATTTCACCAAGTGGATAGAAGCTTCCCCCACCAGGAGTGCTTCACACAAGGTAATTATCATCTTCCTGGAGGATATCATAGCCAGATTTGGTTGTCCCCACGAATTGTCACTGATAATGTTGCTTCTTTCAAGTCTGAGCCTCTAGTTAGGTTCTGTGAGCAGTTTGAGATTTCAGTAATTCACTCCACTCCCTATTATCCTCAAGGAAATGGACTAGCAAAATCTTCCAATAAAAGTCTAATCAAACTCATTAAAAGATTATTGGAAGACAATAAGAGGGCCTGGGATTCAAAGATCAAATTCACTCTGTGGGTTGATCGAGTGACAACGAAGAAGTCCCTGGGCACCTCACCTTTTCAACTTGTTTATGGGACAGAGGTTGTGTTTCCCACTCATTTCGCTTTACCTGTAGCGAAATTCTTTCAAGATCATGAAGGAGAGCCAGACCGTATGGTCAAAAGAATTCATCAAGTGGTTGAAGTGCAATAGGTCAGGGATCAGGTAATGGACATAGCTCATATTCATTAGCAGAAGATCAAGCGGGCCTTTGATAGGAGGGTCAGGAAGGAGGAGTTCGAGCTGGGAGATTTGGTGCTTAAGTGGGATGCACCCAGGTAGGATAGGGGAAAACACACCAAGTTTGATTCCCTTTGGATCGGGCCCTTCAAAATTTATGAAGTATTC
The DNA here is from genome assembly GCA_032191745.1 of Picea mariana. Lineage (NCBI taxonomy): Eukaryota > Viridiplantae > Streptophyta > Pinopsida > Pinales > Pinaceae > Picea > Picea mariana. Next base: position 25,876 of record JASDQU010508561.1, on the reverse strand, counting down.
TTAAATAACACATATAGGTTGTAGGATTTGGAGGGTGAAGAAGTTTTTAACAGCCCAGTAAATGGGCATTTCCTGAAGAAATGTTTTGTTTCAGCCTTAAACGGCTCCTCTGTTTTTGTAAATATTGTTTTTATTGTTTGTCTGTTTATTTTCGTCTTAATAAACGACTCCATAGGCCAATAGAAGGCAACCGGAACTGCAAAAGGAGTTCTTAGAGAATCGCAGGGACAACTCTATCCCCCATGGAGACTAATGTTAGCACCAATTCTTGCAAGGTGGTGTTTTTCTATGATTCCAGGTCCTTGGTGTAAATGCATAGAAATGGGGTTCAAAAACCCATGAAATGTGTTTTATTCAAAGGCCGCAGTCATGAGCGTTGAGCGCAACACAGAGAAGAAGTCAATTTTGGGCTTAAAATCAAGCGAGCAAGCATTTTGTTTCTAACGGTGAGGATCCACAGATGGAGCAGATCAACGGTCATCGGGTAAGCTTGAGTCACAGAATTGCACGAGGTTTAGCACATGGGCTCATCTCTTATGGCCAAATTCATGAAGTGATTAACCATTTCACGATTTCGACTACCAGGACTTCAAAAGACATAGGGTCTCTCTTCCACTGCATCGGGAAACCCCAAAACGCAAAATGCGAAAAGTCGTTTCAACATTTCGGCTACCAGGACTTCAAAAGACACAGGGTCTCTCTTCCACTGCATCGAGAAACCCGGAAACGTGAAATGCGAAAAGCCGTTTTGGCATTCCGGCTACCGGGACTTCAAAATACAAGGGGTCACTCCTCCACTGCATTGGGAATCACCGAAACCCTAAATGAAAAATGTAGAAGCCCCCCAGGAGCCGTTTCGGCATTCCGACTACCAGGAATTCAAAAGACATAGGGTCTCTCTTCCACTGCATTGGGAAACCCTGAAACGTGAAATGCAAAAAGTTGTTTCGGCATTTCGGCTACCGAGACTTCAAAATACAAGGGGTCGCTTCTCCACTACATCGGGAATCACTGAAACCCGAAACGCGAAATGTAAAATCCCCCCAGGAGTCATTTCGACATTCCGGCTACCAAGAATTCAAAAAGCATGGGGTCTCTCTTTATGTATTCAATCTCGGACACCCTCCATGGAAGAAGCAATTAATAAATATTGAGAAGGCGGTTGAGACCTCAGCTCAACCCATAAATGGAAGGCATGGGAAGGGTTAGAAGCAGTCAGTTCGTGGTACTCTGATGGATAGTTTCCCTGCAGAAGCCATGTCATCTGAAGCATTGTTAGACAAGAAGTTGCATGTACAGTTTGAAAGAAGATCATGCGCACGTAAAGCCTTAAATGAGGTAGCTCAGCTACCCTCCTGGGGCCAAGGAGGTGAATTACTCTGGGTATATAGACTGAGTTTTCATATTTTGTAAAGGATGGATGGTAAAGCAGAGCTCCCGACTGTAATGTTTTAATGAAGCACTGGTTTTCCTCACTATGTATCTGTATGTGAAATTTCTTGTTTAATGAAAGGCAGCTCTCTTTTTCACCTGGTTTCTATCCCATACTAAAAGAGTTCATGATTGAATGATTCACATGAATCACTATGACTGTGTTATGATAGAGGTTTTATTGTAACGTCGTTATGTTCTTTTAGTGTTTCTGTAATTTGAATATAAGATGTTCTTGTGTTCAATTTTTTCTTCTTCAGGCTGTTAGAAGCTTGATGCCCACAACAACCCTTCACATTTCCTCATAGAAGTCTTCCTCCTACTCACCCTTATTACAACTTATTGTCTGAAGTTGAACCAAGACCTCGTCTGCTTGTGCATGTCTGACCTAGTTTCTGAGTTAGAACAATATTGTTCCGAGTTTACTTCTATTCATCACCCTTTATCAACAAATCATGACATTTAAACTAATGGGCCTTGGGCTTACTCTTGCTGCAATCCAGGAGTGACTTCTGATGCCAACACTATTAGTCTCTAATTTTGTCTTGATTTAGTGAGAAACACTAATCCTAAACCCTTCCTACCTGCACTTTATTATCTTCTTTCATTTGATTTTAATAATTGTTTTTAGCTTGTTATGGTTCGCATTTTAGTTCTTTGGATAATTTGTTTAAGTTTGGAGTTTTAAGACATGGTTTTGAATGATGTGTCACTTCGTATGCATGTTTGAACTTTACAAATTCAAATTATGCTAAGTCATATAGCACTACGGGAATAGCGTTATTCTCGTAGCGCAAAGATAATCATGCCTTGGTATGCGCCTGTCACCCAGATTTCATTATGATGACACAAATCATGGTTTGAGAGTTCGCATGTGTCCCACAATATCTTTGGAATTATTTTGTGATTCAAACCGTTACATGATCGGATTGCTCTGTTCCCGCAAAGGACTCATTTCAAATCGTCCAATTCTCAATGATCATTATATTGAACCTGTCATTCTATGTCTGATTCTGCTGAATTTTAGGCGCAGGTATTTTCTCAGAGGAACAGTTATATACTAACAGATTGCAGGGGCGAAATTTGGAATCTGAATCGTGCTAGTTATAGCATTTTGTTTTGATGGTGCCTAAGAGGAGTGGACAGGTAGTCATATTAGAACCCGAGGGTGTTGAACTCCTCGAAGCTTATCCTCAGATGGCTCAAAGGTTCAGGGATGTCGGGTGGTTTGAATTCCTTACCACTTTTCAAGGTTACGATGAGAAGGTCTCCATGGAGTTTGCACTGAACTTTGATGGTCACGAGGTGGAGATCGGGAAGATGTTAATGCTAGTGACAAAACAGAAAATTTCTAAAGCTTGCATATTGGTGGTTGGAGGAGAAAGATGGTGAAAGAAAGAGCATGTGGTTACAGAGTTTGTCAATCAATTCCTACTTCTAGATAAGCAAAATCCGAATTGGAGAAGGGGAGTCCCTCACAACTAGATTAGATAAGAGTGGCATATCGTCCCGATCATAATTCATAGAAACCTTAGACTTGGCTGATTCAATCCCTAAATCCTGATCCACAACCAAGAAAACAAAGAAAGGGAAAAGGGAAGAAGGTAGCCACAAAAAAAAAGAGTATCACAGTTAATGATTTTTCTATCAAAGAAAAAGTAGAAAGGCTTCCATTACACAAGAAAACAAAAGAAGACAAAAACTTGGGGAAGATACAAAGAAAAGGAAAATAAACTGCTCAATATTCTATAAGACCTATAACAAGAGAAACCACTAGATCATCAAAGCTGAAACAATGTTTTCTGATGACAAAGGCTATCATTTTGCAAAACCAGAAAAGCTACAGGAAATACTCTGTTTTTTACCTGTTATAGTCTTTATCTTCAAAAGAGGTTATAGAACAATTGGAGAGGAATTTGTTGAAACCAAAAGATTTTTTTATTGGGAATATTCCCCTTCACAAAAACCTCTCTCGGTTTTTACACAACAATCACATTTTAAGAGATTCAAATTGATCTTTGAGGCCTAATTTTATGATAAAGCTACAGGAAATACTATGTTATTTTTACCTGTTTTAGTCTTTTTCTTCAAGAGAGGTTGCACAACAGATGCAAATGAATTTGTTGAAATAAAAAGAGGTTTTTTTGGGGAACATGCCCCTTCACAAAAAACTCTCTCGGTTTTTATACAACAATCACATTTTGAGAGATTCAAATTGATCTTTGAGGCCTATTTTTCTGATATTTCACAATAAATAATTTTTTGTTTTAGTCAGTAATTTTGGGAGAGGTTGGAGAACATATGGTGATGAATTTTTTGAAACCAAAAGAGGTTTTTTATGGGAATAAGTTCCTTCAAAAAATCCTCTCTCGGTTTTTACACATCTATCACCATTTAAGAGATACAAAGATATTGTTGGACCCTATTTTTCAAGAATTTACCAGATTTGTTTTCCTGAAAAATCTCATGGACAGCAGTTGACAAGACACCTCATCAATTCGAATTGGAGATCAGATTGGATCTTATCCTTGATTATTTGAAACAAGAAACTAAATATAGATGAGGAGGTTTTCAGATCCATTTCTTTTGGATCTTGATAATTATGTATTGTTTCTATATAAACTCTGTAGAATGAGAAGTTAGAGGGGGGGGAATTGGAGATCCAAAGGACTTATTCTGAAACTCCTTGTAAGGCATTATTATTCTATCTGACACTTAATAGAAAAGGAATGTGGATGGTAATCATTCTTTTCTACTCTATTTTCTTTCTTCATGCTTGATCTCATTATTCAAATTGCAATGCATTTGTTTTCTTGATTATTGATTAATACAGTAAATAATTTGTTGTGGTGATTATTTTCAAGTTTTGATTTCAGGTTGATGGTCTTATTTCTTAATGATATTTTGAGATAAGAATTTGTGTAAAGTTGACAAATTGAAAACTTCCTTTTCTATTTTCCTTATTTGTTTAATCCATCTATGTGACTACCTTTTAACCAGTCAATGGGATATTTTATGTTCTTATTCTGATTTTCTCATTTATTTTATTACCTTGAGCCAGTTTTCAACCACCTTATTCAAAAACCAAACCATAAAAACCCTCAAAACACTTTTGCAATAACTCGATGATGCCCTAGCTTTCCCTCTCACAGTCAAGTGCAACTTTAGGGACTAACACATACATTTATCTTCATCACAACTTCTATTCCTTTTGCTTGACTGCTTCTAGTGGGTTCAAACCAATTTGGTAGTCTTATGATTCTAGATATAATAACTGGTTGTTCTGGATTTTCTTTCTTTCTTGGAATCTTGTTGGCAGCCAACTATTTTTTTTAATTGCTATAAAAACGCTGCCTACACCTCTTGTCTTCTAAACGAAAAATCATCGTCGCATTGTGCTTCTAGACATTTGTTTCATTTTCGCGACAATTGCAATTTGGTTTCAATTTGATTTTTCACAACTGAAAGTGTGAAAACACCTCTCTCGTTGTCTGGACTGTCGTCGTCTTTTATTGATTTGCTGAAAGACACTTGACCATTGGTTTATATATTCACTGCAAAAGGTTCTTTCAAACTGTATCCATTCACTTTAATTGCGCAACTTGATTTCTCTAGTGGAAATGTCAAGTTATGAGTTATGCTTGATGTCATAAGTGTCATAATTGATTTTGGTTTTGTATATGACACAATTCTTATTACTTTGAACTCTTAACTTATCGATTTCGTATGTTCATTGGTAGTAATGTTTTTACACTTCGATTATGCTAAAACACATTGGCAATATCATAAGGTTGATTTCATATAAAGTGGCAATGGTTTGAGTTTTCCAAAGGCGCTTTGATCAACCTATTGGAATTTCGATTATTTGGTTTGAACCCCCGATACATTGTTTGGTGAGTTTGGTAACATGGAACGAGCAATAGTTTCGAACTATGTATTGGCATGAATGTATTAACAGTGGTGTGAAGCATTGAAGTGACACGACTGATCGATGGTTAGTGCTGGGTACTATGTTGATTGAACTGTACACTTGGCACTTGAATGTAACGCATGGTGTTAGTTCTGTTTCGGGTAAGTGGCACGTTAATATGATTACACACCTATTTTTTGGCCGATACGCATGGTATAAACGATTATGGTTTTAACAACACTGTACTCAGTCAATTAATACAGAGCGTGGCGGTGGTAATCCCACCACCTTCGCACGCATGGAGTTATTTCCGGTCTCGTCGAACATTCAAGCTGTTAAACCCTCTCGTTTTCACTCTGTGCATTGTTTCCTTCACTTGAAACCCCCTCCCATGTACAGAAGCCATGGCTCCTGTCGTAAGGGCCGAGCCCAATGGGTGCCAAGCGTTGTTGACATTTGATGGTGCATATAACGATCTGGAAGATAACGGATGGCTTGCCTTCATTAGGAAGTTTGATGGCTATAACTTCACAGTGGCTTGGAAATTTTCTTTTTCATTCGATGGCTATCGAGCCAAAGTTGGAGATGTCCAGCTTGAAGTCACTGAACAGTTCCTCAGCTTGGCAACCAGCCTGCCTGTCAAGGGACAAAAATGGTTGAAAAGTTGCAAGGTAAACGATGTACCATGGACTTTACTGTTCCAATCTCGCACAGTCAGCTCATGCGACAGAGGTTTACCTGCAAAGATGTTGAAACCCCGCTGGTATGATCTCTTGATGATTATCAAACATTTCGTTACCTGTGAAGGCAGGTACGGGTTTGTCTTTCTGTTTCACTTGCGTTTATTAATGGTTTTCATGGGTTTTGAACTAAGTATGCCTCACTATCTGCACCGAAGTTTGTTCAAAATGGCTAAACGATATAAGCATAGCCAAGCTGACACTAGCCTCTTCCATGTTGGGTTGATCAAAATGATTTTAGTCTACGAGTTAGGGTTACATCGTGATTCTTGGCATGATTTCCTCAGCCGTAATGGTTTTGGGGAGTCAAACCCTCCACAGGTAGATAAGCCCATGGTGGCTGAGAACAAACCTACCCCTGTGCCTTATGATGTTTTATTACCTAGACCTAAGCCCGAGTCACCTACAAGTCTGCCTAAGTCTGTGCCAAAACAAACCGAAGTTGTTAAAGCCACAACTCATAAGACTAGAGCGAATACTGGTGTTAATAATCGAGGCAAGAAAAATGCAAGAATGATCTCTCGCATGGCAAGGAACAAGTCTAAGCTTCCTTCCAAAACAGAGCCTATCGTGGTTAGCGAGGACTCTGATTTAAGCATTGAACATTTTCTCGCCGAAGAGGGATTTTGTGACAAACCTCCTCATGATTTCATCAAGAACTTACCTCCTTGTCTGCGGGATAACCCTGACTTTCTTGGTATCGAACCACTCCATGAAACCCTTGGGGAATCATCAAAACCCCCTTCTATTCAAGCTGTTGCTGCATCTTGCGATCAATGTGGGTTATGGTAATATAAATCCAACTTGCAATTTTAATTACTTAGTTTAAGGAATTTTGGGATTATGCCCAGATTGTGTAAAATTGTTTACTATTATTCACAAGGATGTTTTACCTTGTGAGAAACCTATATAAACCTATGGTTTTTGTAATAAAGTCATCCTCATTTGTGGAAGAACAAGGATATGTAATGTTGATTCAAACTGGAGCAGAATTGATGCGTTGTTATAGCTTTTGCTTTTCAATATATCGACACTTTGTTCCAAGTTTTGTATATCTTTTTGTTTCTGGTTTAGTATTACTTTGCTATCTAAATCAAATTCAACTGATATAATTTTTTATTGTTATACATATCTTGTTTCTTCCAAAGAGATAAAGAACATAGCAGTTGTTGATTCATTTTATGAATGATAGCTTTGTCTTCTTCATAGATTGAATCGTTATATAAGTTTGCTGCATAATAGGTTTCCCTTATTGCAGAGATTTATCATCATAAAACTGTTATGATTTCTTTTATGTCTTGTTTGTCATGTATCATACTTCAAGAAGCAGCACAGCTGATCGTTTCCGAAAATCTTAAGGATTAAATGGTGTGAATTTCTTCCTCCAATCAGCTTAAAAGTCATCCTACACAGGGCAGACTTGGAGTGTTTCCAGGTCAATTAGTTAGATGTTTACTGTTTATGTTAAGTAGTTTGATATAAATGATAGTTTAGTTGGATTTATATTACATTGTTTAATTTTAGTAAGATAGATTAGATTTTTTAATTTCAGTATTTAATTTCCCTTTTCATAAAACATAAAAGATAAAAAAGAGATTCTTGGCTGTCTCAGGGCAGCGAACACATGAGTTTTGTAGGTTTTAACTAAATCTGTGGTTTTGTCTATAATGTATATTTGTGAATAAGGAATTTCATAGCTGATAATTAGGTAGTTGATTTAAGTTATTATAATCATAGTTAGTATTTTGTGCATATAATAGTTAGTAGTTTATAGTTAGAATAGCGTAGTTAGTTTGGTTTGTTTTATTAGTTTCTAGTTTCCTTTATTTTAGTTTGATTTCTTTTTATTTAGTTAGTTAGCTTGTTTTAGTTTATTTTATTAGTTTCTAGTTTCCTTAGTTTAGATCACTTATCTTAGATCAACTTTTCTCTTTGGTTCCCTTAGGAGACCTTAGAGCGGCCAACGGAGCCGTTAAACTCGTCAGGGTGTTCCATTCCAAACGGCTTGGGTTATTTAGACAACCTCGGACCGGTTCCACTCTCCCAGTTGACGGATGGTCATTTTCGCCCGTCAACAAATGGTGCTAGAAGGAGGGACTGAACTTAATTAATGGCACGAGGTGGTCGCAAGACTCCTCCACCTCCTAATCGCACTCCCATAGTGACTAGAAGTCGTTCACAAGATAACATCCCCCCGCAAACAGCAACTACTTCAACCGAAGATCCTCAAATCATAGTTGAGCCAGCAACCCCTAATCCTACAGGTGGTGATATTCAAGAAATATTTAGACAATCTCTTATTAAATCACATAAAGCCTTTGCTAGTCTTAGGCAACCACATCGCTCGTGGGGTCAACCTTTAGACTTCTCCGAAGTCAGAGAACAATTGGGTGATATAGATCCCACTGTGAATCCTACGGATCTGAACGCAAATCCTGCTGCAGGAGGATCTGGAATACCTCCTTCACCTCCTCCTTCACCACCTCCCTCATCTCCTTATTCTTCTGGAGGAGATTCCTCTTCTGATGAAGGCAATCCACCTTCTCAGCCTTCCACACCTCCATCCCCAATGGCAAATCAGAACAACCCTGCTAGACCTTGGCTAGACCAGGATGCAGTAGTTGTACCTGGAGCCCAACACCCTTTACCTAAGCACCCGGAGAAATGGCTTCCTAAGTTTGATTCAGATTCTAAACAAATAGCAGAAGACCATATTAAGAAATTTATGTTAGCCATCAGACTCCGTAATGTTGAACATGAAGATGTTATCTGTAGGTTGTTCCCTTACACCTTTGAGGGTAATGCATCCACTTGGTACTTTGCCCAACAGCCTCACACTATAATGTCTTGGGAAAAGTTTGAGTCGATTTTTTTGGAAAAATTCGGAGATGGCAAACCTCCTGAAGTTTTAGTCATGGATCTTTCAAATTTAAAAATGAATGCAAAAGAAAAAGTTAAAGATTTTAATCAAAGATTTTTAACACTTAAGAATAGAATCCCTGCAGACTCTATGCCTGCAGAAAGCCTTGTAATAGCTTACTACACTAAAGCTCTACATCAAAGTATAGTTATATGGGTGAAAAGATCCAAAAAGGCCACGTTGTTAGAAGCTTTTGAAGAGGATACTCAAATTGAAAAAGATATACTTAGCCTTAAAGACTCCTCTAGCAACGAGACTGAGACTGTTTCTTCTTCCAAAAAGAAGATTGAAATTCTTCCCGGGCCTACACAAAACAAAACACAACCCGAAAACTCTGATTTGGAAAGTTTAACCAAAGTTGTACAGAAGTTATCTAATCAAGTCATAGATTTAAAAAGGTCAACTGAGGAAGCCTCTTCGAGTAAAGGACCCTACAAACCTCCTTTCCGAAATCCCTTTCAAACAAACTGGCCTAATCCTAACCCTGAAGGCATGAACCTAGAAAGTTTGCAATATGCTCTCCAATCAATTCTAGGAGCCCAAGATGACTTGATCCCTCCTGATTTTCCTCAAGAGGAAATCGAACAGGAAACCAATCAAGAAGAAGAGTCTTCTCCGAATATCTTTGGACACCTCTCAGATAGTATCTTTCAAGCTAACTTTGAGACTGTGCACCCTTACAACACTAGGAGCAATACCGCAAACAAACCTCTTGTCGAGAACACTACAACTTTACCTCCAAAGCCATCTAAATCAGCAGAAGTTAAACAGAGTAATACTAGCCCCAAAATAGACTATGATGTTGTTGAAGATCTTAAGAAATTAAGGGCTAATATTTCTATTTATGAGTTGTTAAAGTTTCCATTTTTGTTACAAAAGATGTTGCAAAATATTTCAGACAATAGCAAGAATGGTAGTTCAAATGGTAGCAACGTTGGACAAAGCAAAGTCCCACAGAAGACTTCCACAAAAGATAATCCTGGTTCTCATAACAAAGGAAGCCTTCCTGTAAATCCTGTAAGTAATGTAAATACCAATGTAAATAGTGTAAATAATTTAGATAAAGTAGTCGTAGAAAATGCGAGTAAGAAACCACAAGCAACAACTCTAAGTACTCGCAAGAATGTTCCTCCTTTTCTTTTAACTTTCGAAATCTTCAACAGAAATGTGCATAATTGCATGGTTGACTCAGGAGCATCATCAAATGTGATGCCTTGGTCAGTCTGCCAAAAGATAAACGCCGAAGTAGAACCATCTTCTTTGAAAATAATACAACTTGATAGAACATATTTTAAGGTTATGGGCGAGTTAAAAAATGTATTGATTATATTATCGTCTAACCCTAAGGTTCATCAGGTTATTGATATAATAGTAGTGGATATTCCAGAAGTATATGGCATGTTTTTGAGCAAGGACTGGTCGGAGCAGCTGCATGGTTACTTCGCCACAGACTGGTCTCACTTATGGCTTCCAGAAAATGGCAAGCCCAACAAGATCAGGGTGAATCGTGAGCGTTATCTCAAGTTCATGGTAACAGACTTGAATGACCCAAATGAACCATATACATCTCCGGCTGATTCACTTGAAGTCAAAGGGATGGACACCTTCTTCGGAAATTTCATGGCTGAAGTTTCACCTATCAACAATCCTGAACAGCAGTCCAAGATCTTATCATTTACACAACCAACAACTTCTATCCAACAATCTAGTGAGCCCGATGAAAATCAAATTTGGTCTTTATACTTTGACGGTTCCAAATCTAAAGAAGGAGCTGGCACAGGTTGCATCATTATCGATCCGGCAGGTAATAAAACATTATTGGCTTGTAGATTAGAATTTGAATGTACTAACAACATTGCAGAATATGAGGCTTTGTTACAAGGTCTTAGAAAAGCCTTAGACGTGCACATTCAAAATCTAATTGTATTCGGTGACTCTGAGATAGTAGTCAGGCAGGTGAGAAATTCTATACATTGTCTTTCCCCGCATCTCAAGTGTTACCAATCTGAGGTATGGAGTTTAATAAACAAGTTTTCTGCTTTTAATATAAATTCCATCCCTAGACTGAACAATACTGAAGCCAATTTACTTGCTAATGTTGCCTCTAAACTTCTTCCTGCAGAAGGCTTATCTCCAAACGCATTCTCCGTGGAGCTATTGTTTCGACCATCTGTTCCAGATAACATCACGAACTGGAGAGTATTTGATGATGACCAGCAGATCATTAACTTTCTGCACATGGAAGAAACCTTCCAAGGCGCTGTGATAGATGAACAAACGCATGATGACAATTTGCATGACTTTACGGTAATACCTAATCCAAAACCCCCTGAAGCTCAATCAAACACAGTAAATTCCATACCCAAATCTGTTGCTAGATTAGAAAATTTTTACGATTTTGAAGATAAATTTAAAAAGACGGTCAATTGCAAAACCAACAGTTCCTCGTTAACTTATGAAAAAGTCAATTTAGGAACTAGCGAAAAACCTCAATATATCAACTTAGGATTGGGATGTTCTAAGCAAGAAAAAGATTCTTTTGTAAAATTATTTAAAGAATTTAAGGATGTCTTTTCTTGGACTTACGAAGATCTTAAAACATTTGATCCTAATATTATACAGCATGTCATCCCAATGAAGCCCCAAACCTTGCCCTTTCAACAGAAATTGAGGAAAATGCATCCTAAGCTAGAACCGACCGTACAAAAAGAATTGAATAAAATCCTAAGTGCTAAAATAATTTTTCCTGTTAGACACACTCAATGGGTATCCAACCTCGTTCCAGTGCGGAAGAAAAATGGAGAAAATCGACTTTGTGTCGATTTCCGGAACCTCAACAAAGCGTCTGATAAAGATAATTATCCTGTCCCTCCTATGGAACAGATACTTCAACAAGTATCTGGTTCCGAGAGGCTATCCTTATTGGATGGTTTCTCTGGATACAACCAAGTCTTAATGTCTCCGCCAGACCAGTTGAAAACTACCTTCCGTACCCCGTGGGGCACTTATGCTTATCGCAAAATGCCTTTTGGATTGATTAATGCCAGTGCTACCTTTCATAGAGCAATGGATATTTCTTTCCGAGGCTTGATCAATCACTCCGTAGTAGTCTACCTAGATTATGTGACCGTTTTCTCTAAAAACAAAGACGATCATCTAGCTCACCTACGAGTTGTTCTGCTACGATGTCGTAAATTCGGCATTTCCTTGAACCCTAAGAAGTCCATCTTTGCGGTAGAACAGGGTAAACTACTAGGATTCATATAGTGATGGAATGATTATTGACCCCGAGAGGACCCAGGTCATTGCCAAACTTTCCCCACCGACCTCCAAGAAATCCATGCAGTCCTTCCTAGGTCAGATTAATTTCGTGAGAAGATTTGTCCCCAGTTTCTCCGAAATGGTCAGACCTCTCCAAAACCTGATTAATAAGGACACCCATTATCACTGGGGACCCACTGAAAACCAAGCTTTTAACGATATAAAGAAGTCCATAATTGATGCTCCGTCTCTCATGAGCCCTGATTTCTCCCAAGACTTTACACTTTACACTTTTGCCTCTGATCATTCCTATGCCACGGTCCTTACTCAGAAGAATGCCGAGAACAACGAAGTACCCATCGCCTTTATGAGCTCTTCTTTCAAAGGTGATGAACTTAACTACCCAGCAATCGATTGGCAAGCCTACGCTGTCTTCAAGGCAATTAATCATTTGCGGTCTTATCTTTTGAAGTCAAGAACGAAGGTCATTGTCCCTTACCCTGTCGTTAGGAACTTGTTAGTGCAAAAAGAGTTAGGAGAGAAAAGAGCCAACTGGGTCACCTCCTTGCAGGAGTATGACCTAGAAATCACTCCAGCCCAGATCGTAAGAGGCCAAGGGTTATGTAAATTGGTAGTTGATTCAGAAACTGAACAACAAGAAGATAGTGATACGTCAATCCTGGAACAAAGTGATCAGAGTTTGATTTGTTGTACACAAAACCTAGTGAGTCCTTGGTATGACGATATTAGATACTATCTTCAACATGGATCAGCACCTCGTCACCTTAACCCTGCCAAGAGAAGAGCTTTGAGACTAAGGTCCGCCTCCTTTCATCTAATAAACGGTATACTGTTTCGTCAGAATTTTGATGGCGTACTGATGCGTTGTCTTGAAAAGGACGAAGCAGAAAGAATTTTGCTTGAGTTGCATGCAGGAGAAGCTGGTGGTCACTTCGGTGGTGATACCACTGCTCATAAAGTTGTAAGAGCCAGTTATTACTGGCCAACACTTTTTAGAGATGCCCACGCCCTGTGTCGAAAATGTATTATTTGTCAGAAAGCGTCAGGGCGATTGCGAAAACCAGCCTTCCCTTTGCAACCCGTTACAGTCGATTCTCCTTTCCAGCAATGGGGCCTTGATATCATTGGTCCTATTAACCCTCCCTCCTCACAACAGCACAAATATATTGTGACAGCCACTGATTATTTTACTCGATGGTCTGAAGTCGTTGCGCTAAGAATTGTTAACACAAGTCAGGTAATCGCTTTTCTTAACTCAAATATCATTACCCGTTTTGGCATACCTGATTGTCTAGTCTTTGATAACGCTTCATACTTCTCCTCTCTTGAGATGAGTGACTTTTCCTTAGAGAAAGGAATAAAGATTAAGTATTCCGCAAGCTACTACCCCCAGGGTAACGTCTTAGCAGAATCAACTAACAAGAACTTGATCAAGATTATCAAGAGAACCGTGGCTGAAAATCACAAGAACTGGCACAACACACTGCTGAATGCATTGTGGGATGATAGGGTAACACCCAAAGCTGCTATAGGAAACTCTCCCTTTTTCCTCGTTTATGGCAGAGAAGCCATCTTGCCACCTCATATTCTTCTTCCTTCGCTTCAATTGTCACAAAAAATTCAAGAAGAAGAATGTCCCCCTTTAGAAATCCGTATTAATGCTTTGATGAAGTTGGAAGAAGTAAGAAATCAAGCCAAGCGTAAATTAGATCAACATCAACAACTGATTAAAAGCTGGTTCGACTCTAATTTTGCTTCTGATAGAAATTTTGAAGTTGGCGATCTCGTTTTAAAGTGGGACAAACCACACGAAGGGAAGGGTGAACACACTAAATTTCAAAATTTGTGGCTTGGGCCATTTTCGATTGCTGAAAAGTTGGGTCCTAGTTCGTTTCGTTTGCAGAATCTTGAAGGGCAACTTGACACCTACCCGGTGAATGGTCATGCCCTGAAAAGATACTTTGCCTGATTTCATTTTTGTATATTATGTAAATATTTCCCTTTTGTTTTTATTTTGCTTTTGTTTTCATTTTATGATTTTGGTTTGATTGATCAGCTCGGTGTATTTTAAAACTTATGCATGCTTGTACGCTGAGCCATTCAGACATAGACCATAGAAAAACCTCTTCGCTGAAACAACTTCTGAAAGATTGTACATACATCAATGATATATATTTCTGAGAATGATATTGGAAAATGTTGTTTGAAAGAAGTTTACTAATTTCAATCTCTAAGTGAAATTGGTCGTGGTTATCTTTATCTTTTTACGCTGTCACTTTTCCGTAAAGGAATGACTCAACAAGGATGTCTCCCTGTCAAAGTAAGTTGTTTTAGAAATAAAACATTTTTGGAGATGAATAAAGGACAGTACGAAAAAATTCTGATGAGGTCTGAAAATAAGAGAACATATCAAGATTTTTCAGCATCACCCTGCTCAGCTATCTATAAAAAGAAAAACAAAATAAAATAAGAGTTGTGGGAAGTGTTTGTAAACCCGCCGGGATACTAAACAGGTCCGCTGGCAGCGGGTAAATGCAAGCATGGTGCCAAGATAACTTCGTCGGGGTACTGAACAGGCCTGCTGGCAGCGAAGCAATGTCAGGTACATGAAAATCTGTGTAATTTTTTTTTATAAGAAACCTCTTTTAAAAAGTCCTTTATTCTAATCTAGAGCTTCTTGACAGGATAAAGACGTCCGAGTGAGTTAAATGGAAACCCTGTCGAGGCTATGGACGCCTGCTGGCAGCAGTGGCTATGCCAACAGTATTGAAGATTCTATCATAAAAATCATGACTTGTTGATCTTTAAGACTGTTATTGGTTTACATATTTTAAAACTTCACTAGAAAAGATAGTTGATGATGATGTAGTACGATTTTCTGGTTGTTCTTTCAAGTCGAATTTTTCTTGGCTATCCTGATCTGAATTCATTTCTTTTGACAGAGATAACTGCTTTGCCCAGTGTGTCGCCATTGTTGGCAGCCAACTATTTTTTTTAATTGCTATAGAAACGCTGCCTACACCTCTTGTCTTCTAAACGACAAATCATCGTCGCATTGTGCTTCTAGACATTTGTTTCATTTTCGCGACAATTGCAATTTGGTTTCGATTTGATTTTTCACAACTGAAAGTGTGAAAACACCTCTCTCGTTGTCTGGACTGTCATCCTCTTTTATTGATTTGTTGAAAGACACTTGACCATAGGTTTATCACTTCACTGCAAAAGGTTCTTTCAAATTGTATCCATTCACTTTAATTGCGCAACTTGATTTCTCTAGTGGAAATGTTAAGTTATGAGTTATGCTTGATGTCATAAGTGTCATAATTGATTTTGGTTTTGTATATGACACAATTCTTATTACTTTGAACTCTTAACTTATCGATTTCGTATGTTCATTGGTCGCAATGTTTTTACACTTCGATTATGCTAAAACACATTGGCAATATCATAAGGTTGATTTCATATAAAGTGGCAATGGTTTGAGTTTTGCAAAGGCGCTTTGATCAACCTATTGGAATTTCGATTATTTGGTTTGAACCCCCGATACATTGTTTGGTGAGTTTGATAACATGGAACGAGCAATAGTTTCGAACTATGTATTGGCATGAATGCATTAACAGTGGTGTGAAGCATTGAAGTGACACGACTGATCGATGGTTAGTGTTGGGTACTATGTTGATTGAACTGTACACTTGGCACTTGAATGTAACGCGTGGTGTTAGTTCTGTTTCGGGTAAGTGGCACGTTAATATGATTACACACCTATTTGTTGGCCGATACGCATGGTATAAACGATTATGGTTTTAACAACACTGTACTCAGTCAATTAATACAGAGCGTGGCGGTGGTAATCCCACCACCTTCGTACGCATGGATTTATTTCCGGTCTCGTCGAACATTCAAGCTGTTAAACCCTCTCGTTTTCACTCTGTGCATTGTTTCGTTCACTTGAAACCCCCTACCATGTACAGAATCCATGGCTCCTGTCGTAAGGGCCAAGCCCAACGGGTGCCAAGCGTTGTTGACATTTGATGGTGCATATAACGATCTGGAAGATCATGGATGGCTTGCTTTCATTAGGAAGTTTGATGGCTATAACTTCACAGTGGCTCGGCAATTTGCTTTGTCATTCGATGGCTGCCGAGCCAAAGTTGGAGATGTCCAGCTTGAAGTCACTGAACAGTTCCTCAGCTTGGCAACTAGCCTACCTGTCAAGGGACAAAAATGGTTGAAAAGTTGCAAGGTAAACGATGTACCGTGGACTTTACTATTCCAATATCACACAGTCAGCTCATGCGACAGAGGTTTACCTGCAAAGATGTTGAAACCCCGCTGGTATTATCTCTTGATGATTATCAAACGTTTCGTTACCTGTGAAGGCAGGTACGGGTTTGTCTTTCTGTTTCACTTGCGTTTATTAATGGTTTTCATGGGTTTTGAACTAAGTATGCCTCACTATCTACACCGAAGTTTTTTCAAAATGGCTAAACGATACATAGCCAAGCTGACACTAGCCTCTTCCATGTTGGGTTGATCAAAATGATTTTAGTCTACGAGTTAGGGTTACGTCGTGATTCTTGGCATGATTTCCTCAGCCGTAATGGTTTTGGGGAGTCAAACCTTCCACAGGTAGATAAGCCCATGGTGGCCGAGAACAAACCTACCCCTGTGCCTTATGATGTTTTATTACCTAGACCTAAGCCCGAGTCACCTACAAGTCTGCCTAAGTCTGTGCCAAAACAAACCGAAGTTGTTAAAGCCACAACTCATAAGACTAGAGCGAAGACTGGTGTTAATAATCGAGGCAAGAAAAATGCAAGATTGATCTCTCGCATGGCGAGGAACAAGTCTAAGCTTCCTGCCAAAACAAAGCCTATCGTGGTTAGCGAGGACTCTGATTCAAGCATTGAACGTTTTCTCACAGAAGAGGGATTTTGTGACAAACCTCCTCATGATTTCGTCAAGAACTTACCTCCTTGTCTGCGGGATAACCCTGACTTTCTTGGTATCAAACCACTCCATGAAACCCTTGGGGAATCATCAAAACCCCCTTCTGTTCAAGCTGTTGCTGCATCTTGCGATCAATGTGGGTTATGGATTGAAAGATACTATTCGGATGTACCTACATTGCAATCCAGGATCTACAAGTTGGAAAACCAAGTGGCCACGCTCACTGGTAAGAATGCAAAGGTGCAACCTTCCGATAAGAAGCAACGAACCACGGGTTCAGTCCTGTTCAAAAACGTCGAGTCTTCCACTGCAATTATCAATTCGAAATTGACATAGCCTCAGCAACTGTAATGGTATAACTTTCACTCTTTTATATGGCATGATCATAAGTTCTGTATACATTGTTGACTTGCTCTGTCATGCATTTGTTGTTTATCATTATTGATTTCTGGATTGGTTGTGATTAGATTTAGTTTGATTGATCATAATTTGATTCGAATATTCTGTTATTTGATATCTTTTCTATTGTTGAAATACAAACGATATCTCTATTCGATTTGGTTATATTTTGTGCGATATGATGGGTAAATTGGTTGGCTATGCCGATTATATTTTCTATGTTAAGACCAATTCATATATCATTTGTTACATAATCAAATTTCGAATGGATAACGATAGTAGCTGTTACGATGTGAACTGTATTTCGATGGTAACAAATGTATTATTTGATTGAGATTACAGGGATGGATTGATCGTATCAAGTCTTACGATTTGTGTCTATAATTAAATTCAATTATATGCCCGGTTTGTTGACTCTATCAAAACCCTGTCTGTCGACTATGAGGTGATCAAACATGAAGACTGTTGGGTCGATATTTGTGGAGATGATTTCGTTCGATTACAATGGAAGCAATTTGTATATCGTGCTTTTAACTGAATGATATCAATCTGTTGTTGTTATTATAATTAGTCAATTACAGTTACGACTATACCTGTGAATTATTTGAAACGCAGCGAATGAGGACTGTGATTGGATTCTATGAACACAGTGATGCATGAAATCGTAATGACTTTCTATATTGGCAATGATATGAATCCTATGCTAATCGATAATGATGGTTTGTATCTCATACGATTTGGTTTATCATTAATTGTATTCATGGAACAGTTTTGTTAAGATTTGATTTGATTTTATAACGATTGGGAAAACAGAGTATTCCCACTCTGTCCCGATTTTATTCTATTCGATTGGGTTTGATTGAAAGGATTATTTTTATTAAATCATTAGTGATTTGTGATAATTGGATTTGATTTGATTTTGATTATATATCTGGTCCTATTTACTATTCTAGACCAGCTACAGAATCAGGAGATTCTGTAGCTAAGTCTATAGAGTCAATTTTGTTATTGTTTTCTTAATAAAACACTCCTCTAACTTGATCTTTGTGTCTATTCCAGGCAAATTCGAATTGACAGTGGATATGAGGAGCAGTTAGAATATATCTTAAGGATTTCACTTGCAATTTTAATTACTTAGTTTAAGGAATTTTGGGATTATGCCCAGATTGTGTAAAACTGTTTACTATTATTCACAAGGATGTTTTACCTTGTGAGAAACCTATATAAACCTATGGTTTTTGTAATAAAGTCACCCTCAATTGTGGGAGAACAAGGATATGTAATGTTGATTCAAACTGGAGCAGAATTGATGCGTTGTTATAGATTTTGCTTTTCAATATATCGACACTTTGTTCCAAGTTTTGTATATCTTTTTGTTTCTGGTTTAGTATTACTTTGCTATCTAAATCAAATTCAAGTGATATAATTTCTTATTGTTATACATATCTTGTTTCTTCCAAAGAGATAAAGAACATAGCATTTGTTGATTCATTTTATGAATGATAGCTTTGTCTTCTTCGTAGATTGAATCGTTATATAAGTTTGCTGCATAATAGGTTTCCCTTATTGCAGAGATTTATCATCATAAAACTGTTATGATTTCTTTTATGTCTTGTTTGTCATGTATCATACTTCAAGAAGCAGCACAGCTGATCGTTTCCGAAAAGCTTAAGGATTAAATGGTGTGAATTTCTTCCTCCAATCAGCTTAGAAGTCATCCTACACAGGGCAGACTTGGAGCGTTTCCAGGTCAATTAGTTAGATGTTTACTGTTTATGTTAAGTAGTTTGATATAAATGATAGTTTAGTTGGATTTATATTACATTGTTTAATTTCAGTAAGATAGATTAGATTGTTTAATTTTAGTATTTAATTTCCCTTTTCATAAAACATAAAAGATAAAAAAGAGATTCTTGGCTGTCTCAGGGCAGCGAACACATGAGTTTTG